>CAXFZM010000282.1:0-14432 GCA_964007475.1 Hybos culiciformis
ATCCCATTCCATTGGTTGTTGATAGAAACCATCTTGAGGAATGAATTCATCATCACCCAACATTGGTGGTAGTGGTGGTAATAATGGCATGGCCATCATTTGTTCATCCATCACTTCTGAGGTGGGTGGTCCAGCTTGCTGTGCTTTCTCACGTGCCACATCACTTCTAACAAACAACTTGTTCAATTGACTGATTTGTTTCATTGTGTCCGGCGATTGAGGTCGTTCATCGATGATCGATGGTCCATGTGGTGCGGGCACCAATTGATCCAATAGTACCATGTACCGTTTGTCACGAGCATAGTCGCGTGTGTTGTCCAAATTACCACCACACGCAGTAAAAATGTCCTGTAGAATGCGAATTTTACGTGGTGCGAGCACACTTAATCGTATATCACATGTGAACACAAGTGAAAGTATCTGCTCCAATGAGTACCCGATATAACCTTTGGTCTCGGTCACTGGCAACAAATTCGGAGTGGAATTGGTGACAAGAATGCAGTACTTGCGTGCATTCTTCAACATTCCACTTGGATCGAATGTATCGTTTCGTAACGTCTTAAATGACTGGAACATGTTCAGTACCCGTGCCAATCCTTCCACCAAATTACTGCTTGATTCACACATTCCACCAGCGAACTTCAACGATTTCAATTGCTTATCGAAACTGGCTTGATCAGTGAATGGAGGATACTGTCGGGCAAATGGTTCGTTCGCTTGTCGTAACATGGAAGTGAATGTGACTAGTCCAAACAGTGGAAATGATGCCTACAAAAGAGAAAGAGACAAACGGAATGAGTAAATAGAGAATAAAACAAACACAACGAATGACATTACCAAGAAATCAGTAGAGTGTTGAAGGAATTCGAATATGGGATTCAAGTACGATTTACGCAGTACATCCACATAGGGTGCGAGTGCTGACGAGTTCTCAATCACCACCACCACTTGATAGGGAGTAAGGTCCTTGTGTAAATTCAAATCTTTACTGGCCATTGAATGAACCAATTTCTCTTTCTTAGTAAGCCTCTCACCAGATGCCGATTGATACTCGAAAAGTTGAACTTCGTCATCATCCACATCATCTTCTTCTTCTCCATCTTCTACTGATGCGGCCAAGTCACGTACACCATCACTGATCAGAGTCTCCTCGAATTCAATATTCACCTCCTCAGGCTCGAAAAACTCGGGTTCTGGTGGTGGTAGAGGTAGTAATGGTAGCGGTGGTAAAAGTTGTGATTCATCGTATAGTAGATCATCATTTTGTTCGTAATTCACGTATCCAGTGTCTGTATCTGTCGAGTACATCTCGTTCATGTAAGGCTCATTCAAATAACCTTCTTCTGGTTGGTAGACGTCTTCGGTGGGGAATGAATTGCCCGCATAATCGGCACTATCATTGAATGCATCTTCATATCCTTCCGTGCCTGGTGGTGGTAGAAATTGACCATCACCATTGTACGACCCCATTGGTGGTGCCCAGTTCGGGTCCAAAGTTTGTGGTGGTGATGGTGGCATTGCAAGCCACTCACTATTGTACTCCATGTCTGAGACCAAATTTGGATCGTATTCGCTATCTGCCATTTCCATGCCATCATTCATGGGCATGTCCATATCCGATGGTAGACTCATGTCTGGTTGCATGTCTTCGTCCACTGGAATGAATTCACTCTCGTCCAATGGTCCAAGTTCGATCACTTCATCACCAAGAACATCGCCACTTTGTTCGAGACCCGGATCAGAGAGAACATTCGATTCCATCTCCGAGATGATATTCGCATCTTCTCCTTCTTTCAAGTACTGATTCATGTTTGATTGATCTTGTTGTTCATCATTCAAATTATCAGATGAATCAAATGGCGGCAACTCCATTTCATCCAGTGGTTGATCGATAGGCTCCATTAAATCTGTCAATTCTTGCTCACCAATTGGTTCGTCAATTTGTTCACCGATTTGTTCGTCAATTTGTTCGCCAGCTTGTTCACTAATTTGTTCTTCATCCGTTGGTTCTTGTGCCGAGTTGGATTGTACAGGCGAAACAATTGGCTCGGAAACATCGCCATCAGCTTTGACGTCACTTTCCTCTTCTGGCAAATCTCTTCCATTTGTTTCATCATTTGTTTCCGGTTTGTCTGTTTTGTCGTCCACAACCTCTTCTAAATTCTCAGCTTCGTTCGTATCCACATTTGATTCGGTTTCGGACATGATTGGTTAAAGTTGAGTTGGTATCACGTGATGTAAGTGCCGGTCGCACGTAGTTTCAAGAGAATGCGCGCGCGTGTTTGTCCCTCTTTCGCTTCTTGCTCTCCACAACAGACAGGAGTGCGGACTGGCTGTGCAAGTGGCACTGACTGACTGACTCGCTCTCTTCTCTCTCTCTCTCTCTCTCTCTCTCTCTCTCTCTTCTCATTTCCCTCTATTTACCATCCCTTGACTCGTCCACAAAGGACGTCATGCTTTTATCACCAGATGGCACCCAATTGGCTATAATCGCATTATTGTTGTGGGTTAATTCAATTATTCTCTCTATTCTTGCATTGTGAACGACAACAAATGAAATGAAAAACAACAAAAAGAACTAAGAAGAGGAAGAGAGGGTGCTGTGCTGGTGGTGGTGGTGGTGGTTGGATAGACACACCAGTAAACATACGGGGGTGGTGAATAATACAAGATCGGATTCGGATTCAAAGTGAATTCTGAGCCAAAATGACCGAGTTTCATTGCCTAAATTTTGCTTGTTGCTTGCAGAAGAAGATGATGACGACAAATAGTAATAAAAAGAGAGAAAAGAGAAGAATAAACGAAGAAAAAAAGAAGTGCAATGAGAATGATGAGAACGAGTGAATGTTCAATTTGCGATGAAAATGGTGGTGAAGTGGTGGTGGTGGTGATGGTCATGCTTCAATGCGGGTTCCGTCCATATGCCGAGGATGAGCCGGATGCTGATGCTTTATAGTCCTTGGGTGGTACTATAGACAGATCTTTGCCATCAGGAGTCACAACCGGAACTAAACACAAACCAAAACAAGACAATCAGTAAATGATAATGAAGAGCAAAAAAAGTGGCCGAACTCACAGAAGTAAGGATGATCCATGGCTTCACGGGCGGTGAGACGTTCAGCGTGATCATAACGAAGAAGTTTGTCTAGGAAATCAATCGCCTCCGGAGTGACCAGGTACGCGTTCTCACGTGTGATGAACTTTTCCCAACGCTTTCGTGAATGTCTAATGAGAAAAAGAAGTTTTAGAACAAGAAAATGAGTGAAATCAAGTGAACTGACCGTCCCAGTATGGTGTCGAAACGTGGATCCAGATCAATTTGATACTTGTTCAAATAATCGAACAACTCTTCTGTGCCCAATACTTTAGCGATGCGAACCAGTTGATCGTTGTTGTCGTGGCCATGGAAGAATGGCTCTTTACGGAAGATCATCGATGCAAGCATGCAACCCAAACTCCACATGTCCAGTGAATAATCGTACATTTGATAATCCACCAACAACTCGGGTCCTTTGAAGTAACGTGAAGCTACACGCACGTTATACTCTTGACCAGCGTGATAAAACTCCGCCAATCCCCAATCGATCAAACGGAGCTGTACAACAACAACAACAACAAAACGAAACAAATGAATTAGATCGAAATAGATTAGAAGCAAATAAAATGACGAACCTTTCGATTCTCATGATCGATCATGACATTGTGTGGCTTCACATCTCGGTGCATGATGCCCATCGAGTGACAATAATCCAATGCTTTCAGCAACTCGTATAAATAATAACGAATGTCGTAATCAGTTAGATCCTGATACAATTGCTTGAAGTCCGTATTGTTCACGTGCTCGAATATTAGCGATGGTGTACGAGACTGAAAAACGAAATCACAATTAGTGAAATGAATAGAAGAAAGCATTAATCTTACCAAATTATCTTTCACCACAGCTTGCAATGTGATAATGTTCGGTCCATCTTTTAGATTCTCCAAAATCTTGATCTCACGTTTGATCTTCTTCTTTTTGACAGGCTATAAACAACAAAGCAAAAGTTTAAGAATAAGTTGCAAGGAAAGAGCAAAACAACTCAAATCACAAACCTTGAGAATCTTGACCACACACTTCTCATTGCTGACAACATTGAACGCTTCGAACACTTCGCTGTACTTGCCTCTGCCCAATTTCTTCACCAATTGATAATTATCTTGATTGGCCCATTCAACTGGATGCATTTCATAATCCCAATACTCTCGTGGACGTAATTGGTTCACATCAGCATACACTCGGGCATGTGATGGAACCGGCATGTTGCGTTTGTTAGTGTTCACCGTGTCTGTGCCAAGTGAACGATCTGCAATTAGTAGAGTGTTGGTGGTAGTAGTTGTGTTGTTGTTGGCAAGTGCACTAGTGTCGATGTGCGCTGATGGTGGTGGATGGAGTGAGGCTCGAATGGATACAAAGAAGGGTTGAGAGGTGATTGGGTATAGGATGTTCAATAGAGAATGATGTTTACGTGAGAGGACTACAGCAGTACGAACACACGCCCCAATACTCATCCAGTCACACACACACACCCAGACAAGGGTTGCACACTGGACACACACTGATCGATGGAAAGAAACACTCAAGTGGTGGGATCCACACACACACAAGACACACTGCGAGATGAATAGAGAGAGCGAGTGTGCGGAGATGATGATGATGATTGGGTAGAGCGATACCGTTGTAAGTACCACAACACAATTCCGCTGTGTGATGTTGGTGCTGTTACTTCACCAAGCTTTACTCACTCACTGCCCGCACATCGCTCACTCCATTGCTACTCGCACACACACACACACGTACTACCCATTCGTACTGCACACACCACGCTCACTCACTCAACTCTCATGCTAGCCACTCACACTCGATAACCGGTGAAGAGTGATACGCACGTCTTCTATGAACGGCACACGAACTTTCAAAACACTTCAAGGAGAGACGATTGGTTTGGAGATGGGATGGGTAGTGTGGGGTACTTACGTTTGAGAAGAAGTGATTGTAGTGATCGAAACATGATCCAGAGAAGGGGTTGTGATCCAGTGGGTGACAGTGAGAGAGTGATGTGGCCATACTGTACACCAAACCATCGAAGTCTGTGGCGGGATGCAATGGCATATACACTCGCTCTCGTTCTGTTTTCATCTTTCTATCTTCATCTCTGTGTTCATTTCACCACCTTTCTATATTTCACCATCTCTGTGTGTGACAGGAAGAGAGATGTGTGTGAAGAAGTGTTGCCATGGATGCTGCTCATTGCACGGTGTTTGTCTGTGTGCTCTATTTATATAATGATCATTGCCATACTGGTACACACTCATTGTTGGTGACAAACACATCATTGTTGATAGAAGTAAAATACTCGGATGTGGACATTTACTCGTCAGAAGAGTTGATGTGCTATTGACCATTTGGGTTAGGGTCATTCGAACAATTGGTTCTAATCAAATACTGGTGAACTATTCGAATTGTCGTTAGTTCTCTGTTCGAACACAGCACAACAACTCACGTGTTCGAATAAACGAATGAACAGAACTCTCAAAACATACAACGAACTATTTGTTCCACTGTTCTCACAAACAATCCAAGTTCAACCCACCATTTCTACCCAATCATCAATTAATGCCGACTGTTTCCACCCAAGCATAACTCAATGCCAACTATTTCCACCACTTAAAGCTTCGCATGATGGCCACGGCAGTGGCGCTGTAGATGTGTTGTAGAAGTGAGTGAGTGAACAAAAAGAGGGGAGAGGAGGATGTGAAGACGGTGGCGTGTGTGTGTGTGTGAATGTGCGTTGTACAAGTGAGGGGAGGGGGAGTGAACGAACAAGGAAGAAAGAAGAGAGAGGGAGAGGAGAGGAATGAGGAGGGAGAGTGAGTGGCAGTGCTCACGCGCACTCCTGGCTCACAGTGCGAATCACTTGCGAGCATCGGCACCACCATCATCACCACCATCCTCTGTGTGTTCGAAGCATAACACGAAGCTGTGTCCTGCTCTCTCTTCTCTCCCTCTCCGCTCTATCCAGTGTTTGTGTGTAGTGAGCGAGTGTGTGACGAAAACAATCGAATGGTTGGCTTGTGCGCGCTCTCTCTCTCTCTCTCTACTCTGAACACTGCGGACTATTTGTTGTTTCCACTAATCAGGTAATTATTGATTAAGATTGTTGGACTCTGTGGTAGTGAACATCAACACTTTCTTTCTACTACTTGTTCCATCGTTATTGGTTGTGTGTACTGGGTAAATGAAGTGAATTGATCTCTGGTTTTGTGTGTTCATTCCACACACTCCATTTGATGGCATGCCACTTACTTACACTCACCCTTCTTCATTGTTTGTGTGTTTGTCTATTCACCCACTCGTCTACTCTTATCTACTAATACCAATTCTTTCTCTACTACTATTCAATCACATTCCACTTATTCATTCTCTTATTCTTGGTACTCTATTCCTGATTCCATTCTTTGCACTTGTTTCTTTCTTCCTCTCTCTCTCTTTCTCTCCTTCTCTTCCTCTTTCAATCAGTTTTCTCCTTTCAGTGTCGTGTGTGTTTTGCCACGTGAATTCACATCGTTATACTTCACTTGTTTTTGATATTTATGCCGTTGTTGTTGGTTTTTGTTGTTGTTACTATTGCCGTTACTGTTCGGTAGTGGTTGGGTGCAATTACTAGTTTTTTTCAAACTTACTGGCATTTTTCACAGAAAAAAATCGACGTCATTTTATTTCTATTTTTTCACTTTTGTGTTTTTCATATTCAAAAAAATCCAGTAACTAAGCAACTACTAACTTTGTTCTCGATTTTTTTTTTGCTTTCGACATTTTGTTTAGCAAAAAAGACTTTTATTATCATCTCGATCTCGTTCTTTGCATACATCGTGTGTCTCGTGTGTGTGTGTTTTGGAACATTCTCGAACATCAAGTCTGAGTGACACAAACGGTAATGCATCACTTCAATTGTCTCCATTATTATATCCAATTAATCATTGTTTGTTTGTTTGTTCGTTATTGTATTTGTTGGTGGTGTAATAGATTTGTAATCGATTGTTCATTACTCGATTGTGTTCGTATACGTGACGTAACCATACAGAAGACAATCACCAATCATTTATCAATAATCTAACACAATCACACTCTCTTTATATCTACTCGTCTTATTCGACTTCCTGGATCAACATTCTCTTGTCAACCTACAAAAGGGTGAGTGCTTTTCTGTTTGCTATTTATTGTGTGGTTTATTGTGTGAAAGAGAGTAGTGGGTGTGAAAGTTATGTCTCCCACCACGATACGGTCATTCTCACAACCGAGTGACGATCCTGCTTATTCACATTATCCTAGTGAACTACGTGCTACGAGCAATTTCCATTCGACAACAATCCTGTTTTTTCGTTGTGCTATTCAAAACAAGCACTCGCACAATCTTCTCAACTCTTTTTCTTTCTTTCTTGTACGTTAGTATCCTTGTGGACAGCTCACTGTCTTCTTGTTCGTTAGCTTGCTTGCTTGCTCGTTGTTGTTGTTGTGTGGCCGCTCCTTGTCATTGTCGAAGCCATGAGTCGGAGTTATCAACTAAACATACTCGATCGTGGTTATTTCTCTCCATCTTTATTATTTTTGTTGTAATTTATTGTCGATTTTCGTGTGTGTGCCGATGTTGCTGTTGTTCTGTTTTGTTGTTTTTTTCATCTCTTTTGCGATTTGCGGATCAACGGTTGTGTCCGCATGTGTATGTAAACACACTGAACACCACAAGAGGGGAAAAAGTAAGAGAAAAAGCCGAGTGTTTACATTGTGTGCAAAAGGGGAGAGCGAGCGAGCGAGATGGAGCATGGTGGCTAGAGTGTTTGGAGCACAATTCGAGCAATGACCTGCTTCGCCAGTGAGATGTGCTCATGGCGATGCTCGAGTAAGTGTGTGTGGGTGGGCGTGTGAACTGAGTGAACGAGTATTCGTGCCAGTGGACGTCACTTGTACTCCAACTTACATTTCCACTGGGGTTCAAACCAAACCAACAATAGAAGATTGGAATACAACCTACAACACTACTACTACTGGAAGTAGTGGGGTGAATGGAAGCCGGCATCACTGGGTGACTGGTATATAGAAAGAGGGCGAAGACACTGGTCTTGCCCTGCCCCCTATTTACTTGGACACAGTGGAGAGGATTCACTTGCACGTACCCCTCTCTCTGTCACCCCTATTGGCGTCATCACCACCACCCCCTTTACTTGGTGTAATCGGCACGGTATAAGTGCGCGAGTGCGAAATAGTGCCATGTTCTTTCCACTGTTCTGAAGTGCGTGTGCTGAGATCAGCGATTATAACAACACACAACACAGAGGAGTACACGGCTTGTTTACATGCTCATCGTCACTATTAACCAGTACGGTCTCATTCACTCGAATGTTCCACTCTTTCATACGCTGATCTTGTCCACTAACAACAGAAAACAGGGTGATGTATGTGTGAACAAGAACGTGAAACACACAGAGAGAAAGAGAAATGAAGCCAAAAATGAGAATGTCGAAAGTGAGAAATGAACGAAAGAGACGATCACACTTGCTCAATTGACACGTTTCGTTTGCCAAACACATTGACAACAACAACAACAACAAGCAAGCAAAAGAGTGAACGAACAACGTAGTGATTAGTAACATTGATACGAAAAGAGTTCACTCAACTAATGTGTCCCATTCTCTATTTTTTCTTCCATGTGAACAGATCAAAACTGGCAGAATCAGATTCAACAACTTTCACCATGACCATCGACTCAACTTCCAATGCGAAAGGCGATGCCAATGTTAGTGTGGAAAGCTCGGCCGACTACGAACCGGTTTCGGTAAGTGATGGTTATTTCGGGGTTGTTCCAAGTGCTTATTCGGTCTCTCTCTCAATCTAGTGCCCACTCTGTATGGAGAACTTGGACATCGATGATTTGGACTTCTACCCATGTGGATGTGGCTATCAGGTGTGTCGGTTCTGTTGGCATCGATTGAAGGAAGACGAAAACGGATTATGTCCTGCATGTCGGCAGGTTTGTACAATCACTTCTGTTTGTTTGTTTGTTTAGAGAATTAATTGTTGACTTTTTTCATCAAATCAGTTGTATCCGGAATCGCCTATTCACTTCAATTCACTCAGTAATGAACGTATCGAGGAGATGAAGAAAGCGAAAAGACGTCAGAAGGAGAAGACCAAATTGGAGAAATGTAAGTTTGATTTGAATGATCAAGTGGGCATGTAATCCAATATTGGTTTTGTTCTACAGCCAATCGGATGAGTACGCTGGCGACCATTCGGGTGGTGCAGAAGAATCTGATGTTCGCCAACGGTATACAACCTCATCTTAGTCAGGATGATCTTCGACGAGAATTCGGTAAATACGGAAAGGTACACAAGATGGTGATCAACAAAACGGCCGCATACGTCACTTATTTCAGACCAGAGGATGCTGTGGCCGCCATCAAAGCGTTGAATGAATTGAATAGGAAAACACCACTGGGTCAGCCGATGGTGACGTGTTCGTTGACTGGTGCGACCACTGTTCTCTCCACATCACCATCATCAGCGGCTAGTACAGCAATGGCGATGGCTGTGGCACTTCCATCACCAAACTCACTTGCCACTGGACGAATATCACTAGGAACCACCAAGTATTGTAATCACTGGCTTCGTAATCTTAGTTGCCCCAAACAACCGGACTGTAAGTTGATCTCAATCTTTGTTTGTTTTTTGACTATTGATCGATTCCTCTCTACCCAGGCATGTACTTGCACGAGACGGCTGAGTCTGAGGCATCGTTTACGAAAGAGGAAATGACACTAGGCAAGCACACTGAATACGAACGACGATTGATCACTCATTACTTGGATGTACTGGAAAGGGAGCAATTGAATCGAGCACGGCACGCATCATCGTCGTTCACTGCCACTGGTTGTGGTAATGGAGCATTGAATGGCATTAAAGGCGACGAGAATGGAGTGGTGATGGTTTTGGAAGAGAATGGCGAGTACAGTAGTTACACATTCTCCAATGACAATGCTGATAACGATACACCCTACAACTTAAGCAAAAGTGCATCCAGAGACAAGTGCTCCAGTAAAGAATCGGTAAGTGAAGAATGATGGTGGTGGTGTCTTCTCCATCTTACTAATGCTTGTTTGTACCAACCCCACCACCAATAGAGTCCGGAGAAGAGTGACAATGGTTCGATACGGTCCATTTGTAAATGGGCTGGCAACGAGAATGATTCATCATCGCCGAAGAAGATGGAAATGAAAACGGTGAAATTGAAAAAGGCCAATTTGAACATTGATGTAATGGACGAGGAGAGTGAAGAGAGTGGCAGTGGTGGTGGCAAGTGCAGTATGGACGCATCAGCACTGGTGACCAATTGTACGCAATCCATGTTCTCATCCACATCGTCGGTGATCAGTTCTGGGTACGGGGGGTCAGCTGGCAACACATCCGATAGTGACCAGAGTTCCTCCAACACTAGTACACCCGACAATGTGGCACAAGTGGTGACCAGTGCGAACCTGAACACCGAGACTACTACCAAATCAATGGGCGATGGTGAGGCGAATGTTCGAATGGTGACTGGTGTGGACCCGGGTGGCGACTCTGGCATGCTACCACCAATCATGCAAGCGAACAAGTCACTTTCACAACAACAACCACTACCACCTATGACCAATTCGGATCATTTGAGCTTCGATTTTAGTAATCTACTCTCATCCTTGGACGATCACAGTGGCGGTGCTAATGGTGTTGGCGGTGTTGGTAGTGGCGGTGTGAATCATGGCGGCATTGGTGGTGCTATTGGTTTGGCTGCTTCTCTCAATTCCATGAATGGAAATGGTGAAGATGCTGATCTTGATTTCGATCCTGCTACTATCAGTACACGAGAGTTGAGTGAAATGATTCGAAGTGCCGATAATGGATTGGGTGGTGGAAGCAATAGTGGACGTAGTACAGCACACACCAGCGAGCCTCCATCTTTGTTCGACTCATTATTCGCGGATGTTAATCGATTCAATCAACGAAATTCACAACCAAGTATGCGACTACCACCTGGATTTAGTTGCAATGGTGGTGCACAACGACCTGCACCAGGATTCACTGCTCCTATATTCAATCCAAACAGTGTTGGTGCTGATCGAGTTGGTAGTAATGGTTGTACTGCTGGTCAAGGCAACAATGACATGCCGTTTGACTTGTTCCAACAGAGATTCATGCCACAACAACAACAACAACTAATAACCCCGAACACGACGTTAAATGGTACAAACGGTATTGGTGGTGCAGCGGTAAATCCTTCTGCCGTTAATGGTGGTGCTGGTGGTGGTGGTGGTGGAAACTCATCAGCATTTGCTTCCAATTTGATGGCCATGGCTAACATTATGCGACGTGCTGAGCAACATCAAATGATGCAGCAACAACAACAGCCTCAGCATCCATTGCTTCAGAATGGAATGAAGAATATGCCTGGACAACAACAACAATCCACTGCACAATCCATGCCAATGAACGGCAACAACAACAATCAACAACAATGGCAGCAACAGAATTCATTACGTCAATTACTACCCAATGTGAACATCAAATTCCAACAGAATTCACAACAACCAAATACTAGTGATGGTAGTAGTGTCAGTGTTGGTGGTTGTAATGCCAATGGACCCTCAGATTTCGGTTTTCTCACACAAAATCTAACTCGATTGTCACAGATGGACATGCTGGCGAGGTAAGTTTCATTTGGTGTTTTTTGTTTGTTTGGTGACTAATTTGTTTCATTATATTTCCAGACATATATCGCAACCATCACCAACTGGTTCGAATGGAAGTGCATTCTGGAATGGAGCATCTAATCAGCAGCAGCAACAACAACAACAACAACAAGTACAGCCTGTGCTCTCACCAGTACCACAACAACAACCACCGCAGTCGTTGTCGCCTCAATCATCGCAGAATCGAATTGCCATGCTGTTACAACAACAACAGAACCAACAAATGTTCCGTCTCCATCAGCAGCAACAACAACAACAGCAACAGCAACAGCACCAACGATCAAACTTGGCCAATATGTTTGTGAATCAACCAGGCATGCCCACCATGATGCGAAGTCAACCACAACCACCACCTGGTTTTTGATTAGTTTGTTATAGTGCCCTGTCACTCGGTAATGAGTTCCGTATGGATTTAGTGAATGAGCACACACCCAAATGGAGATGAACACTCCACCAACACTCGCTACAAACAAAACTACTCTTTGACCATCTCTACTTGTCTTCTTCTGCAGCACATCGTGTGTTCTCTTCTTCTCTTCACTTTCTATTTCTTCTTCTCTTCCACTATACGATGTGTCTGAATGAGAAATAAATGCACCACTAAATGAAAACACTTGAATGCGATCAAAACCCCAAAACCGAAAAGTTTATTGAAAAAACACCCGTTTTTATCTCGACTTAGTAAGTTAGAGACTGGAAGACTGAAAATTTCGATTGATTGTGAAAGGATTAGTCAGTTGTGAAGGAGTTCAAACTAGATTGTTCAGTAGGCTCTTCTTGTAGTTGATTGCGTCGGATAATGCCAACTTATCCTTTTCACTGTATTCGGGCAACGAATCAGAGTTCTAAGGACAAACAGGAAAAAGTGAAAAAGAGAAAGTCAGAGAATTGAATTGAGAAGCGAATATGGATCTTACCATATGGAGACCGCCAAAGAAGAACGATCCAGGACGACTGCCGCATTTGTTGTTTGGTGGTGTTACGAGTCGCTTGATGATTGCACGTTCGTGTCGTCGATTGCAGGCTTTAATGCATCGCATGATGCAGTAGTACACCATGCCCACCACTAGACAAACGCATATGGCTCGCACGCTCACCACCAACAAAAACATTGGCCATGGTAGTTGGCCCAGGCTGCTATACCGACGGGGTCGGAAAAAACTGAAGCTTTCGAAATCGTCATCTAGATGAAAACTCGCTTGTTTATCTTCACCAAAATCGGGTACATAGACATCTACATCGGCAGCTGGATCGAAATTCGATTTCTTGCGCATCTCCAATTTGGCTCGTTTCTGTTCTGATTCGGTTGTTCGTTTCTCCAAGAAAGCTATAACACGATCAAACGATTTCTGAATCTCGCGTGCACCCATGCCATCGAGGTTTTTCATTGAGAAATCCTGTGTTGATCCCTTGGCCAATTGCACATCATCACCATCAACAACCACTTCATGTTCGACTTTATCGCCATCCTTGTCGCCTTTGACTTCGAATTTGAACGAAATTCGTTTATCCACTTTTGAATTGTCGCCTGATGGTTGTGCACCACGAGCATCCATTGTGTCCAGTGTTTGTTTCAAAAACCCGTATGGATTACGATTCAATTCTTTCAACACTTCAATCGCTTGTCGGAGTTGATCCTCAAACATTTTAGGTGTTGCAGGTTCTTGTTTCGGAGGACTTGGTGTGGTGGTGGACACCGGTTTGGGAGTACTGGGAGTGACCGGGCTTGGTACGCCAACCGCTTTGTAAGGAAAGATCTGGTCGAATTTACCATCACTGAGAGCGTGAATCCGGTTACAGCCAAGATTGCATGTTCGCACCAAATCCGGATATCCATCGAATGTCACATTGCAAGCTGGAAAGTAAATAGAAGAAAATTAGAAAGTGACAAGCCGAAATTAGAATGAAACATACTTTCGATACAATTCTCAGTAGTATCCTGGAATTGAACCTCGGGCATGAGTTGATGAAACAATTGGTATCGAACATAGAAACGACAACCACGTTCGCATGCCGGACTGTAGGGCACCAAGCACACAGTGGCACAGGCATCCAGGTCCCGTTGAATGACCGTGGTGACGGGTGTTTCTCGTTGCGAGATCGCATCCGAATCACGAACTAATCGAGCCAATTCAAGTAGTTTGTCCAAATGCGAGCTATTGGATGATGTGCGAGGAATAGGAGCAAGAGTTTCCACCTCTGGTTCGCCCTCTTCATACTCCTCTTCATATTCCTCAGCACTGGGCACCAATAGCACAGAGTAGAGCAGGAGAAGAATGAGCACCAGTGATGATTGCTTCATGATTGCTAGTGATCAAGTGATCGAATGAATGAATACTGTGCTGAATGACGGGTTTATTTATAGGGGACCAAACGCACAACCGATCGGTGGTGGTTGTTATTGTGCATGCCAGGGGGTGAGGAGGACAGAATGACGGACTCGACTTGTTTTTCTGTTCTGCGCTACTCTCACTCAATTACAGTCAACTCCACTTCACTTGTTCGCAGACAAAAGTGTGTCGCACTCCATTCTCCGCCACTATCGTATGCGAAGAGAGAGTGAGTGTCAGGTAGAGAAGAAGAATGAAACAGAAGATGTAGCAGGAGATGTA
>CAXFZM010000283.1:0-28930 GCA_964007475.1 Hybos culiciformis
AATTCATCACACAAAAGAAATGATATCAATTTGTGTGCCGCAAGACGCTAAACGTGTGGTTGTTGGAGCAAAAATCAAAGCAAAGGAAAATTGCTGAAAATGTCGCACTGAATAATTTGTGCAAAAGAATTTCGGTGTGATCTTTTGTTGACAATTTTTCTTTGCCTTGACTTCTGCTCCAACAACCACTGATTGCACGCACGCACGCTTAGCGTCTTGCGGCACACAAATTGATATAATTTCTTTTGTGTGATGAATTGAATTGTGTACGTAGCTTGTGTCACGAGTTTTAACTGCGCCAAGAAGTGTTTTAGTTGATATTGAAGAATTTAAAAAAATATTTAAACCTCAATTGTTTCCAAAGATAGGTCTGTATTTCGATGAAATTAATTATATTTTTGTATGGCAATCATAGGTTTCGGTGTATGGTATTGATGCAACCAAAAAAAAAAGTTTAGCCACTAGTGTCGTAAAATAAAGTATCTAAAATGGAATTGTTGCAAATGGGCCCCATTCTACAATAATGAGTACTGCGCTATAAATTTTTTTTTGTTGAATAATTTTTTTTTTTTATGAATAATTTTATTTTAAATATTTTAAAAATTTATACTGACAGTACGGTTTACTTTATTATTACCTTACAATACATACCACCTACTACAAAAATGTAATTGAAAATTTTACTTTTGGTGAAGCAATGAAAATGAAAAAAATAAAAACATTTCCACAATTCCACATAATGTTATTTAAAAAGTTTTTTTTTTCAATTAAAGCGTAACTGCTTAAACTTGCTATGTATATATAAGTGTGTATACTAGTAGTGTCCTTAATAATTTCTGGTATTTTATTTTCAGGACAAATTAATATCTTTTCTTCTTAATTATATTTATCTTTTGTATAGTAAGCATATATACTGTAAACATGTTTTAATTTTTTTTGTCATGCAAAATGTAAGCTTTCGCTCCAAAAAATTTATGGATATCCATATTTCTTTTTATTTATGCACAACTTGTCGACCACATAATTATTATTGAAATACAAAAAAACATTGTGTATAAATAAAAATATTAATGTGTATTATTATAAATTTATACGATAACCTTAAATAAACAAACTAGTTATTATATAACAATTAAGAAATTTCAAATGCGACCAAACCAATTTTAATTATCTCATATAATAAAATGAACCAAAATCTTTGTGGCCAATATTTATATGTATATACATATATATTATTAAATGATTGTCATTTATAAAATAACGATTTCTCGATAAAAACATGACAAAGAACATTATAAATGAAGGGTGTGTTTATATTATATTTAACTTAATTTTTAATTCTTATTTAATAAATAAATAAGCTTTGCATAACCACTACTGTGATTTGCGATTAGCGATTTTTTTTATTTATTTTAGCTTAAAGAAATTAATTCTAATGATTATTAAGTTAATCAGAAAAAATTAAACAATAATTAAATATATTCTATTTTTAAATAATATCTACAATAAAATTTCACTATCAATAAATAAAATTATAAATATATGATATGCGATATAACTAGTTGTAAAAAAAATTATAAAAGAAACGTCAACTGAAACGTTAGCAATTTTATATATTAAAAGCGGTCCTAGAATCCAGCATAATACTTAAACGAAAAAAGAATTAATCTGTAATATTTAATATTTTGAATGAAACTCGTCAGATATTTAATATATTTCTCGTGAAAATTTTTGATTTTTTGATTTTTAACATAAGCTTCGGATTTTAATTGATAGAGCCAAGTTTTTAGGTAATTTTAATATATTTGACAAAAAATATATATTTATGCAATTTATATCAAAATTTTTTATTTAAACAAAAATTTTAATTTAATTCAAACAAATTTAAATAAAATTCCTTATGTGTTATGTATTATGAAATTTCTATGTAATATTAATGTATTTTTTTTATCTAATGAAAATATTTTTATTACGAGTGAACATTTTGTTTATTCTTTTTAAGGAATATTTACAGTCACATGCATTTAAAATTTATTATCTCAGGAGTTTAATTAAAATTCCAATAAATACAATAATATGTTAATATTATATATAGAACTATTCTTTGTTTATTTATCATTTAATTTTATAAATAAAAGTAAATATAATTTAAATTTAATTTTATTTGTAAATTTGAAAGTATTGAATAAAACTAATGTTTTTGGTTCTATTTGGAAGAATACACAATAATAATAATAATATATAAAATGAAACATTCTAAAAAGAAAGTCTGCATTATGCCTAAAGGGTAATATCGAAAAATGTATATTGTATGTTTATTTTAGCGAAATGCATATCATTTAAATTAAATAATAATTAAAATAAATTTAATTAATATTTATTTTTATTTTCGAAAAAAAAAATAGAACAACAATACCTCAATAAATGAAGTGGGCCCGTTTTGAAAATTTCCATTTAAGAAACTTTATTTTTAAGATATCTTATGGTCACAAAACCCAGCACTAAACATATTTTTTAAGATTACTTCAATACTATAATCAAATTTCTTATACAAATACAGTTAGAATCCTTGGAAATAATTGTGAGTTAACCATGTTTCTAAGTTCCTATAATTGACATCTATTTACCGATCTCACTAATTTTCATCGGAATCTGTTAAAATTAAAAAAAAAACAAAGTAAAATATGTACATATTATATGAAAATTAATTTGGTCCTAGTTGATAGCCTCTAACTTCCAAACCGGAAATTATCAAATCTCATCTATAAGTTAAGGTGAAAGTGAACGAGAGTATTTTGTCATAATGCTGGACGGATGTAGTAAAAACATTTAGTTCGTTTTTTTTATTTTTGATAGGAAACGGACTAAAAATATGTGTATGAGAGATATATTGTATTTTGTAGAATTAAAACAGTACTCGTGTATTATGTAAATTGTTAATACATAATTAAGCTTTAAGTTATTTTATTATTGAATATTTTTATTTTTTTAATCATAAATTTTAACTAATGTCAATCGGAACTTTTAAAAAAATATTTTTTTCCTCATGGCAGTTTCACACAGAATTGAAATTTATTTATTTCAGTTCAGCTTTGTATGTTGTCTATGATGTTCCGAATGTCTATTTATTATAGTGTATTTTTTGCCAAAAGGGAATTTGTAAAACATGAAATTTGATAAGTGGTATTCTGTCAAACAGAATTATGTAATATAAATATAATAATCATACATTTTATATCTTTATGACAAAGCTTTATTTATTTAAACCTGATAAATAGAAATTATTAAGGATTATAGCATTTACATACTTACATAATTATTTTCTTTAATTTTATCGATCTTAAAAAAACATTTCTTTTTTTTTTTAATTAAAAAATTTAAATTTATTATAAAAAATTTAATGAAAGTAGAATACTTTTTTTTTCAGATTTAAAAAAAAAATCCTTTTTTCTATTCAATAACCTGTTGCAAAATAAAATGCTTTCTTCTATCCTTAGAATATACATTTAAACAATTTTATACATTATCCATTAATCTAACATAATTCCGCTCTTATTAACACCCCTCAACAGATATTTTCCGTTATGGGATGAAAAGAATATAGTCAGGAAGTTAACAGAAATTATATTTTTAATCAGGAGAAAACCGAACAAAATTTTATATATATTTTACTAATGTTATATTTAAGAAAACAATGTTTGTAGAAAGCATAAACATTGCGTATATTTGGAAATGAAAATTTATTGAAATTAAAATTTAATAATTATAATATCATTAAGATCGAACAAAGATCTACCAAATCGTTCGGACAGAGTAACTTTGCATTTTTCATAGTATAAAAAATTAATGCCATGTTCAAAGTAGGTTCACTAACAAAAGTTAAATATAATTCAGAAATTTCAAATCAGATAAGATATAAGTTCTTAAATTATATAGAAAGATTTTTGACTTTTCGCAGTTTGACTTTTCGCCGGACAACTGTTTATTATTTTCCCTATTAACTGGAAAAATTTAAAAAATAATATCGTATATTTATAATATATTGCTCGTTTTTCCCTGTTATTTAAAAGATCTTTTACTTTTTTTTTTTAATTCTTATTTTTTTATACAATATCCTTCTTAATAAAACTAATCACCCCTTCGAGTAGGTATGAGAAAAAAAAAGAAAACAAGGTGATTGAGTTGAAAAAGAAAAAATAAATCTGTTATAATCCAATATTAATTCCGAGTAAAATAAATTATTTTAAATTTGCCCTCTTTTTCAATATTGAAATTTTTATTTATTTTTTTTTTATTCCTTTTATCATCACCCCTTGTGGAAATCTTAATCGTTTTGTGCTTAAGTAGTCAAAGTGTTTAAATTTATGAGAAAATATAATTTCTGTATAAAATTTTTTTCAAAAAGAAATGTTTCAATGTTAATTCATAAAAATAATGTAAAAAGTAAACTGATGATATGTATATAAGAAAATCCATAAAGAAGTTATTTTTTTTTTAATATCGTTAATAAGAAGTGAACTAAAATCATTATATAAAATTTTAGGAACATGTACTATCTAGAGAAAATATTTTCTTTAAATGCAAATTTCAGAATACTTTGAATTGTCTTTTAAGATCTAATGGCCTAATACAGAATTAGATTTTAATTTTTTTTTACAAATATAAAATTTGTCAAAATTAATTTCATTATCTATTCTTATTTATAATATTTCTCTTGAATATAGTTTTGCTCCAAAATTAATTACATGAAATGTTATAAATAATTTTACTATATGTAAACACTTTCTACTAACCCTAAATCCTAATCAACACTGTAAAATTCGAATTATAATACATTTCTACCAACAGCCTATAGTATAGTTGAATAGGCTCGTCGAGAATAATATACCGACAACAACTGCTGCTCACTATAATCATAATGTTTAAAAAATATATATTATGTAAATTTTAACACCAAAAGACCGCAATGTTTGTCGTATTTAAATCAACTCTTTCTTATATTTCGTAAAAAAAAAATCAAACTAAATTTCGTTCGAACTAACTTCATGATATATATATGAAGGAAGAAACTGGGTGACTGCAGTTTCTCTTCGAGACTTCGTTCTGTTGCAGTATTTTTGTCAGTCAAATAAACTAAATGACACGAAAAAAAAAGTAGTCTTGCAAGCTTATTGACAAGAATGTATAAATTCTACATGGGTCAAAAGGCCTAAGTGCAAGGAAGATCGTAGAATATAATTTTATGGTATTCGGAGAAAACAGGACAAACAAGTAATTAGTCTAGGACGTGATACGATTTTAGATTCATAATTGACATAGAGTTTTTATTTAATGTTAGTGTACTTTTGCTTAAAAATGAAACGAAATGTAGACCACAATAAAAATAAATTTCCTGAGTAGAAATTTGCAGCAAAAAAATCCTGGAAGTTATGTCAACTTGTCGCCTTTATATTGTTTCCTTAATAATATGCATTTGAAAAATAAATTTTACAAAACTAGAATTTTATAAAAAGGACTCATAAGTTAAAAATTTTAATGAAAATAGAAAAAAATAAAACAAAAATTTAAATAAAAGAGTAAACATTAAATTGAAATGAAGTGAATCTGAATTTGGTTTTAATTTTTACTTTATTAAAATATCAAAAAGATAAACTTTAGATCCTATAGAAAAAAAAATGTTTTCTTCAGCGTCACCTCCGACTGAAGTTTTTCTTCACAACAAGTCGAAGTTTTCGTATTGGATACTGAGAATAGGTATTTATTAATAGCTTTATTATGACAACATTTTTTTTTAAATTATTTTGAAAATTACAATGTCTGAACACTTTATTGTTTAAATATATAACTATATTGGAATTATTAATTAAAGCAAAATTAAAATAATAAATAAGTTTCTACTGTGACTATTTTTTATTCTTCCAAAACATTTAAGATAAATGTCTGTATTATTTATGTATAGGGTATACCTACGTCTATGTTTAAAAAAGATGATACCTACATTTATTCAATTGTGTAAATGACATAAATCCCAAATTTTTTGAAAAGTTAAATACTTTACCTTTTCAACAAAAAGTCTTCTAACATTAGACTTAAATAATATTATTTTTTGAGACATTTCATATATAAGAACGAATTTAATTTTGGTTTTGTATTCTATAGTTTTGTTTTTGATTTGATGACAATTTTTAATTAGCAAAAATATCAAATAATAAAAATAAAATATAAATTCTCTGTTGATACAAACTGATTTACTTAAAAAAGTTATTTTAACCTTATTCATTTACGGAAAAAAAAAATCAAATTTTGATTAAATTCAAGTCCTCCCATTTTCAAATAAATAACACTTCCGTAAAAGGACTAGTCAAAAATTTGATACTATCATCTATGTAATGTATGTACTTGTAAAGTACATTGTAAATTAATTGTAAATTAATTTTTTTTTTTACATAAGACAAATGTTATTAAATCAGACGTTAATAACTTACTAACATCATATTATATATTATTTATGGCTAGACCGCTGCAGAGACTTTTATATAAAAGTTTTAGATATATTTTTCTGACATTTACAACAACAATCAAGTCTTCGTTGCGTCATTGTATAAATTGCACGTATCTCATGAAAAATATAAATTTAGAAAAAATTGTTAAATCGAAGCTTAATAATTTCATATATAAAATTAGTATTTTCTATATCAGTTCACTTCGATTACAGTTACTTTGTTATTAAATGATAGTGTCAATGTATATTATGTACTATACCTATACATTATCCATATCTACTTATGTTCATATGTGTTAAAAAAAAAAGTATCTAATATTTTTAAATTTACAAAATGAATCATTTATTTTACTATTTTACAAACACATTTATGTCCTATCCACTATTATATACTTATTTTAACCAAATTTCACTTTTGGTTTACCACATAAAATCACTATACCATAAAATTTAAAACATAATTGCTACAGTGTTTTGAATGTGTATCTAAATAATTTCTATGGAAATTTCATAAAAATATTTCTTTTCTCGATTTTCCTACTATTTAAATAATTGTGTTTTCTTTTAAGCAATTTATTTATAAAATCTGAAGACAGATCTGAGAAATTGAAAACATAATTGCCTGCTTGTTCTTAAAATTAATTAGATTGGAATTCTTTTAATTGACCCCATAAGCCATAATAATAATTTATAACTTATAAGTGCTAACAATCAGAATTCAAAGACTAGCAGCTACAGATTCAATAGACATTTTAAAACATATGGGTGTGTCTTTTCATTTAATAATTTATTATAAATTTGTAACTTATATTTCTTATTCAAATTATTAATTTTTATAATATTAAATATTGAAATCAAAGACTTAGTATATGCTTTATGTATTCCACATTTCATTATTGTTATGGTTGAGAAATTTTTATTTAAAAATTTCAATTTCCAACATTCAGAATGATATTCATTGGATAAGATATTGGCAATTAACAGAAGTTAACTAAAAGAGTTCATTATGTCAAGCCAATTGAGGCCCAAAACTAATTAAATTGTCTAATATAAAATACAAATAATTTAACTGATGTCTGATTGAAGGTTTTCTAATAGACAAACTTGTATAATATAAAGATATGAAAATTTGAATGAAAAACATTGTAGAAATAAAAATATGTTATCCATTTATTGTTGTAAATATTAAATAATGGTATGTATTTTTCTTATTCAAAATTCGTGTTTGAAATTTTCTTATACATAATAATAAAGTTATTTACAAAAACTATATAAAGGTACATAGTATTATAAATATAGTCCACTTTTTAAGAAACTACTATAAATTCAAAAGTTCTAAGAAATGAGCTCAGTAAATAATTTAATTTGTTCTATGAATTGAAGTTACTAGTTCTTTATTTTTTTTATGTTTGCCCCTTGGATGTTATATAGAATTTTTGTGTGTCTGGAGTAAAACTCGTTGAAGGCTGATTAAGTTAATTCTAGCTCACTTCATAAAAGTATAAATAAAACATTTACGTAGATTTTTCTTAAAATCTATTATTGGTTAAAAAAAAAAGAAGAAAATTTAATTATTACATAGATACATATTACATATTACACATTACAGATGTATGTATACTTGGTATATAATTATTTTATTTATTATTTAATTAAAGAATAATTTGAAATTTATTCCAGTGAATGTTTATTGGGATTATTTGTTGTTAATTTATATTTTCTACATTTTTATTTTATTTGGTTGGTACGAAATAAAACCCAATTATTTTTTATTAAATATTTGTACAATTTTCAATTTAACCACCTACTCTATTACTTAAATATTGTGTTCGTTTGTGAAAAAAACTTTATTTTTTTTAAAGAAACATTGTAATATAGAAATTAAGTTTGTATTGGAACCATCTCCATTGATGCCTCAACTTTGACTTTGCGCAGCTAAAATTGAAAAGTTAAAATGTTTTCGACGATACATGAATCGGAAAAATTGTTAAATACTAACATAATGTGAGTTAATGATTTGAATACAGTTTTCAGTTTTTTTGACGACAATAGTAGACCAATTTTTTAAAAAAATATGTTCCTATATTTATATCCATATTTGCGCCTTGCCTTACCTGTACTCACAAGAAATCATTGAATAATAAAAATTTGGATACCAAGGTTTTTCGGAAGATATTTATTTATTTATTTATGTACATACATATATTTAAAAATAATAATTTTGATTATATTGTATTCTACATGACTAGATTATTCATATATTCTTTTTCATATACTCTTATGCTATACATTTAAAAATTATAAAATTATACTATTCTGCATTATATTTCATTGTAATAAAGTTTTATAATTACCAAAAAGGAAAAAGAAAGTAGAATTTTCTTTAACTTTTTGTTAAATTACTTAAAGCTATACTAAATTTTGTCTTTCGGAAATTATAATTGGGTAAAGATAAATCTTATACCTGAATTTGATTAAAAAAAAATATATAACGAAAAGGAAGATAATAATCAATATCAATTCGTAAAATGAATAACGTTTAAAGAGTTTTAATTCTAATTGCATTACAAAAATTATATTTGTATTATATTGTGATTCGGAGCCCTTGAAAAATTAAAACTTATTCTTTTTCAACGCAACCACATTTAACTTAAGTTTTGAACAAAAACTGTCCTCCGGTTTTTTTCTAAGGACTAAGAACATAATTTAAATCTTCAAATCTATTTTCAATTGACGTTTTAATTACAACTTTCACCTATACTAAAGTTGCAAAAGCTTTATGTTTATAACATTATTATTATTATTATTTATTCTTATATAATTTAAAACAAAATTCTTTCACATAAAATTTCCTAAAAATAATTGTTTCTACAACATATATAATATACCTTAATATTTACAAAGATACATTATATACAAAAAGCTATATAATAGAAGAAGCAAGTATCCTTATGGTCCTTGAATAAAACGATAACAAGCGTTATTATTTCTAAAAGTGTGATTTGCATAAATCTTTTGGCAAACTGTAGATATTTCACTCTTGAGAATTCTAGTAATCTTTAACAGATTTTTCATCAAAAATTATTCGTTTAATAAAAGACAAGAACAAAGAGAAGCAAAAAAAAAACATTGAAAATTACATTACTTTGGTCTGTGAAGCATTAATAAACAAAAAAATTACCATTTAAGGAAATAGATCCTTTAAGGATCATAAAGCTTGAAGACATTGTTTTAAATTGTTTATATACATATGTATACAAAGTCAAATCTATATTTTGTTATACATTATATTTAACAAACAAAAAAAATGTTTATAGGTATATATATAAAATAATTATTATGTGCACAATACATAAATTTAAGCCAAAAAATTGTTGTTTAATATGCTAATTATGATCAAGAAAAAATATTTTTTGCATAAAGAAAAAACAAACAAACATGGGTATTAAATTTCTATAAAGCTTTCCCAAGAGTCCATTAAAAGATCAAGAAAATAAGACATAAAGACAAGAAATTTCGTTAAATATATATATAATAAAATTGCCTTTTTATATATTATATATTTACAAATTACTTTGTAAGTGAAATTCAACAGCAATTTTTATTTCAAATTTAAGGGAAAACTGTTAAAGCTTAACACTTCATAAAATGAAAAAGAAAGTTTCTCTTATTCAGAACTTTAAATGTAGATACTTTTGTATTTTTTTTGTGGTTTAAATATACTGTACTTATTTTGTGAAATAGATATAACTTTTTATATATTTTATAAGAATTTATTTTATAAGCAATAAACTTAGAATTGTGATGAATTGTCGTGAATGATTGTGAAGAATACGGTTTTATAAGTAAGTATATATAAGTTATATGCATTTTAGATTGGATTGAAAATTTCGATATTCAATTTATATTTCTGTCGCTCGTTTGCTGAGTCGGATATGTTTATACTCGTACAAAAAAAATATAGAAAAGCATCTCATAAATGAAGTTTGAAGTCCGTTTTAAATATCTCGATTTAGGATATTTTAATTTTAAGATACCACAAACACAATCAGGGCACAAATGAGCGGACGGACGGTCATTTAATGATAACATATATATATAGTCACGCGCCAGATTTGATCAGATAATTATTATAAGAAATTTCTCTAAAAAAAACTAAATCAATTTTTTCACTGATTATTCTATTTGTGCTTATAATGAAATTTATTGTTGTGTATAATGTATACAAAGATACATAATATATATTATACCTTTCGAAGGCTATATACTTACGTAGGAAGAATAGAATTAAATTAGAAAAAAGAATACCCCTTGCTGTGTGTTCTTCAGGATTTCAAATTTTAATAAAATTCTTTGTAATAATTTTGATCTAAATGTAAACTTTTTCTTTTCAAAATTTATATATAATAAAATTAATTTTCGTCACGTAAATTATTTATCATTTTTTTATTTCATTTGCAATTTTTTATATTTTTTGTTATTTTTTTTTTTCTCACTACCGCACCGTTATGAGATATTATTGAATTCGTGAATAGCATTTTCACATTTCAAAAACAGAAAAAAAAAAACTGAGATTAATATCCTTTAGAGGTTTTCCTTTTTTTTTTTTTTTGGAAAACAAAAAAAAAAAAGAAGAAACAACTTGAAAAATACTTTGATTTGTTGTCCTTTTTTTTGTTTTTTGGATACTATTTACTGATTCAAGTATCTAATCTAAAATTGTGTGCATTTCCATTAAATGAACTTATTGAATTCGTGAAAAAAAAAATAACGTTCAAAGTTTAAGAAGGATTGATTTGTTTTTTTTTTTTTTTTTGGTCACAAATGTTTTCAATTTGAAAGAATTGATATATAAAACAATATTTATTTATTTCCGATTTAAAAAAAAAATTAAAATTATTTATTACCTCATCGTCTAACCCTAAAGCAATATTGCCATATTGGGAGGAGTTCTTTGAATAAAAAATAGATAAAGATAGAAAAAGCCCGGCAATGTGTACAGAATTTATAGTGGCGATAGCAAATGTCCTAAAAGAACCCCTAGAGATAAGTTATATATAGAGTAACAAATTCTGTAATTTCTTTCTAGTTTTATCTTCTTATTTTAGCCATATACTTAGCCTCGTTGACCAAAGAATCGTATGATGTGTTGTGAAGTTCAGATCTTAAAATATATTTTTTGTTTTGTATAGACAAAAATCATGGGAAAATCGAAAACAAAAAACTAGGAAAATCTCATCATTTTATTTCAGCTTAACTAAATATAAATGTCCTATCATCAATAGAAATAATTGAATACGCAATATAATATACCTACATTTTATAAGTATTTACGAAATGAATAATTGAACTTCATTTGTGTACTTACGCATCATATTTTAAGTTCAATAATACACTCTTAGTTTAGCAATAAATATTATTTTAAGCATTCTACAGTTTCATTATTATTTTTTTTAGATTATTCAAAAAAATATTGATTCCAAAACTGACTCGTATGAAAAAAAAATATATATATATGTAAAAAAAACAATCTTTTGTCCTGCAAAAAATTTTCGTTTATTACATTTTTTTTTTATGGGTATTCGTCAAATATTTGATTTAGTTGTGAGCAAAACCAGAAATTCATATTTGACTTTTTCTTTTACTGCGATTTATGATTTTTATTTTTCATTATTAAATTCTCATTCTAATGTATATTATGTATTATTATAGGAAAATAAAGTTTTGAGTCTGCTTTAGATGTTCATAAAATATTTTCTTTTTCTTCTAGCTTTTCTTTTTTGTTATGTCTTTTTAAAAAAAATAAAAATAAGTATTTGAGATAACATTAAAAAAATATATACATTTTTTTGTTGTTGTATAAATGATTTCCAATCCCAATAGAAAATTTATTTCATTCTGGTTCATTTCAGAAATATGTGTATGTATACACAACATGGGAAGAAAAAAAAAATCTCATATATATCCTTTTGTTTGACTATGAAATAAGAAATCCTGCTTTTGGCATTTTTCACTTTTAAATTGATTTTCTTATTTCCAAATAAAACATACACTTTTAACTGAAGTCAATGAAATAAAAAAAAGAATTAATATTGTAAAACTCGCCAAATAAGAAAGTAATAGTATTGACATTTGAATTCAAACATTATACTGTATACTTATATCATGATTTTTATCCCAATTGCATTATGTCAAATTTAATTTAAATATTTAACACTTTTTTCACATTAAAATAAAAATGGTATAATTTAATTCAACGTACTCTAATACCACTAATTTTATTCGATTCAATGAATAAATATAGAAATTCAGGATAATGTTTTGCCAATGAAAATTTTATTATGTTTAGTTAACTAAACCTAATCTTTGGTATTATTATGCAAGCGATAGTAAACATAAATTTTTATTATATGGACAAAAAGTTTTGAAGTTTTTTTGAGACAAATTCGCTATCAAAATCTTTATTTATAATAAATATCAAATTATATATTGTTTTTTATTTACGCTTAAAAATAAAATATTTTTAAATAAATTCTTTCGAAAACCCTTTAAAAACAATAATGTTCATTTAAAAAAAATAATAATACAATAATAATAATAATATTATTTTTCTTTAAGCAGAAATCAAAACAAAAAAAAAAAAGATACAAAAATCTTCTAAACTACTTGTTGATTTATAATCTAAATCTCAAAAACTAACAGCACACTTTATTATTATTTTTACTTATTCTTTGCTTGCAATATTTCAAAGGAAAAACAAGTACTTGTCTTTAAATTAAGTTCATTTTTTTTTTCATGAAATATTATTTAGATTTTTAATATTATATACATATATTATATACATATAAAGAGGCATGTTAAAAAATGTTTTCATATACAATATCGGCATGTATTTGTGTTGGCATCCTAGATGCAAACCTTCAAAGATCAATTTTATTTGGTAATCTTATGATTTATTACATTACTTAAGTGATTGTTTAATGAATCAATAATAAACAAATGTACTCATTAGGGTGGTCCTTATTATGGATTTATCCGAATTTTTTTACTCCCAGGGGCTTAAATGGTTCCAAATACATAAAAAATAATTGCCTCAAAATTCTAGCTCTTAATATTAACTTTAAGATAGTCCGCATTCCAGTCAAAGTTTCTCATATAAATAACATGGAAAAAATTTCATTTGTTCTTTAGAATTCCGTAGCTCTGCGACAAATGAATCAAAAGAATTAATTGGCGCAGTGAAATAAGGCCGCGGGAAATAAGGCCGCGATAGGTTTTTTGTTGCGGTCTTATTTCATTTTGAAAAATGAAATAAGGCCGCGAAAAAATCCACGCGGTCTTATTTCATTTTGAAAAATGAAATAAGACCGCATAAAATTCCTCGCGGTCTTATTTCGTTTTGAAAAATGAAATAAGACCGCGACAAAAAAAAAAATTAATCGGAGGGCTAATTTCGGCTAGCGCCGCAAATCCCACTGACCAACCGCCCGCCCGCCGCCCTGCTGCCCCCAACCCTGTGTGCTCACCTCACAAGATTACCCGGCCTTATTTCGTTTATAAAAATGAAATTAGCCCTCCGAATAATTGTTTTTTTTTTGTCGCGGCCTTATTTCATTTTTCAAAACGAAATAAGGCCGCGAGGAATTTTTTGCGGTCTTATTTCATTTTTCAAAATGAAAAAAGACCGCGAGGATTTTTTCGCGGCCTTATTTCATTTTGAAAAACGAAATAAGGCCGCGAAAAAATCTTCGCGGCCTTATTTCATTTTTCAAAATGAAATAAGACCGCAACAAAAAAACGTCGTGGCCTTATTTCCTGCGGCCTTATTTCCATCCCCCTAATTAATTGCGTCATGTTTATTGTAAATTAAACGCTCTACAAAAAAGGTCTTTTATTATTTTTCGCTAAATCTATTGGCTTAAGAGTTATTCGAGCTCAAAGTTTAATTATTATATAATTATTAATATTATCAAGTATAATTATATATTTATTTATTTTATAAAATATAAAAAAAATTTCTTATAAAATTATTATTTATGGTCAAAAAAAGCGAATACAATCTTATTCTTGGAATTGTGGTTAATATGTGTGATTTTTCAATTAATAAAACAGACAGTCCTTAGAGTTTGAAAATAATAAAATAGAAGTACAGGTGAAATATGATATAACTTTGAGCTCGAATAACTCTTAAGCCAATAGATTTAGCGAAAAATAATAAAATACCTTTTTTGTAGGGCGTTAAATTTACAATAAACATGACGCAATTAATTACTTTTGATCCATTTGTCGCAGAGCTACGGAATTCTAAAGAACAAATGAAATTTTTCCCATGTTATTTATATGAAAAACTTTGACTGGAATGCGGACTATCTTAAAGTTAATATTAAGAGCTAGAATTTTGAGGCAATTATTTTTTATGTATGTAGTGGTTCATTTATTTATTTTACAGTTCATTTTTATTAATTCTAAGTTTTAATCATGTTTCCATTTTAATTATTGTTACAATATATATAATAATTTTAATTCAGTTATAAAAATACTTTCTTAGTAAAAAGATTCAATAATTTGAAAATTAAAATTAAAAAAAAAAAAAAATAATAATTATTTTCTTTTATTATAATTATTATTCAATTTTAAAATAATGGTATAAATAATTATTTATAAAAAATAAATAATATCTACCATTATAATTGGTGACCCCGAACCTGAACAATCAATCCAAAACAACAACAATCTGAAGAAGAATTTATTCAACATTTGAACAATTATTGAACAACATTTGAACAATTATTGAACATCCCCAGTTTTATTATTATTGAAATCAATTTAACATTATTCAACATTTGAACATGTTTCAACAATTATTGAACAATTATCCCAGTTTTATTATTCAACACTTTTTCAATAATTATTCAACAATTATTTTCAATTATTTCAACAATTATTATTCAACAATTATTTTCAATTATTTCAACAATTATTTTCAATAATTATTCAACAATTATTATTCAAAAATCAAATTCTATTTATTATTCAACATTTATTTACCACTTAACATTTTATTATTCAACAATTAAAATTTTCAACAATTATTGTACAAAATTTATCAATTATTGAAGAATTTCAATCATTATCAAAGAATTACATCATATTCAAATATCCAGATAAATTTTTCAACTATATATATTAATTATTATATTATATTATTATATTATTATATACATTATTTATTAGTTACATTATCATTATTATATTTACACTTATTTTACATATATACATATATACATTATTTTACATATTACATAAAAAAATGAATCCATTAAAATTTACTTCCTCCGTTAATGATCCTATTCTTTCAAATAATGTTTCAAATACTTCTACCATCGATGCTGCTACAGTTAAACTACCACAATTTTGGACTTCTTGTCCAGAAGCCTGGTTTATTTTAATTGAAGCTCAATTTAATTCTAAACGAATTACGGTTGACAATACAAAATACGACCATGTAATATCGGTTTTACCTCAAGAAGTCATTCAAACCATTTTAACTTTTCTTCGAAATCCTCCTGACAATAATAAATACAATTCTATAAAAGAAATTCTTTTAAAACGTTACGCTATAAGCGAAGAAAAACGTTTAGAAGAATTACTTTCCAATTCGGAAATAGGAGGTCGTAAACCTTCAGAATTTTATCATTCCATGGAATTCTTAGCTGGAACTACTTCATCCGTAGGAACGAATTTATTAAAATCACTGTGGATGAGAAAACTTCCGACAAATTTAAATATTGCTTTAGTTAGTTCTAATATTGATAATATAGATAATCTTTTAATTTTAGCGGACAAAATTTGGGAAGTTTCTCATTTTAATAATATTTCATCACTAAATTCTTCAACATCTCCTTCCATTCCAAATTCTTTATTATCTTCACAAAATTCTTTAACATTTTCCCAAGTTTCCGCTATTCAAAATTCAAATTATGAAACAAATTTACGTATTACTAATATAGAAAAACAATTGACTGAACTTAAAAAAATTTTATCAGATTTAACAATTTCTAATCATGATTCTCGTTCAAGATCTTATAATCGCGATTCTCGGTCTAGATCTTCTTCTCGTAATAGTAATAAAAACAATAATCACAATCATACAGATTTTTGTTGGTATCATTTCAATTTTGGTAATAATGCTTCACGTTGTAAATCACCTTGTAAATTCAATAAATCTACAAATTTAGATAGTTCAAAAAACTAAATAAACCCCCATTATCAGTTAAATCACATCGTTTATTTTTATATGATAAAGAAAATAATCTTAATTTTTTAATTGATACTGGGGCAGATATTTCCGTCATTCCTAACACTGTTTTTGGTTTTTTTTAAAAAAAATCCTACTTTCGAATTATCTGCAGCAAATGGAACTATTATAAATACTTTTGGTACAAAACTTTTAAAAATTAATTTTAATCTTCGTCGTCCATTTAATTTTATTTTCACTATAGCAGATGTTAAAAAACCAATCATTGGAGCTGATTTTTTATCTAAATTCGGTTTATCCGTCGATTTAAAAAACAAAAAATTAGTAGATTCTCAAACATCTTTATCTGTTAATTGTTTTTCAAAATTTGATAATTCGCTTTCTCCCAAACTTTATTCTATTAAAAATTCAAATTCTTTTTCTAACATTCTTAAAAAATTTCCTGAATTAATTTCTACTCCTCAATTCGATAAACCCACTAAACACAATGTTAAACATCACATTTCAACGAAAGGTAATTTACCTTTTACCAAACCTAGAAGATTAGATGCTAAAAAACTTAAAATTGCTAAAACCGAATTCGAACACATGTTACAAATGGGAATTTGTAGACCTTCATCTTCTCCAGTTTCATCAGCACTTCATATGGTTCCTAAGAATGATAACAACTGGAGACCTTGTGGTGATTATCGCCAACTAAATCTTGTTACAGTTCCCGATCATTATCCTATTCAACACATTCAAAATTTTATTTTAAATTTACATGGTTGTACAATATTTTCAAAAATTGACCTAGTTAGAGCTTATCATAATATTCCAATTGCAGAAGAAGACATTCATAAAACTGCTATTATTACTCCTTTCGGCCTTTTTGAATTTCCGCGCATGCCTTTTGGTTTAAGAAATGCTGCTCAATCTTTTCAAAGATTTATGAATGAAGTTACTCATGATTTCCTTTATGTTTATTTAGATGATATTTTAATTTTTAGCAAATCTGATGAAGATCATAAATTACATTTAGAATTATTATTTCAAAGACTAACTGATTACGGCTTGACTATTCAACCTTCAAAATGTGTTTTCGGTGTAAAAGAACTCGACTTTCTCAGTCACAAAATTTCTCCTAATGGTTACATTCCTTCATCTAATCGTGTCAAAATTATTTCAGATTTTCCTACACCTTCTTCAATTAAACATATTCAACAATTTGTTGGAATGGTGAATTATTATCATAGATTCATACCATCATTAGCTCATTTACTTGCACCTATTTATGATCACCTTACAAAATTAACTAATCAAAAGAAATCTTCAAAAATTCCTTTTTCTTGGCCTGAATTTTGTAATGTAAATTTCAATCAAATTAAACAGAAACTATCTGAAACTTCTTTATTAATTTTTCCTATTGAAAATGAACCATTTACATTAACTGTTGATGCTTCTAATGTAGCAGTTGGAGCAGTTCTTCAACAAATTAATAATAATAATAGTTTACCTATTGCTTTCTTTTCAAAAAAACTTTCTGATACTGAAAAGAAATATTCCGCTTTTGACAGAGAACTTTTAGCAATTTATTCATCTATCAAACATTTTCGATCATTCTTAGAAGGCAACGAATTTACAGTTTTTACAGATCATAAACCTCTTATTTTCGCTTTATCATCCAAAGCTGAACGCAGTCCGCGCCAAGCACGTCATTTGGATTATATTGCTCAATTTACCTCAGACATTCGTCACATTAAAGGTAAAGACAACATCATTGCTGATACTCTTTCTCGAATTGAAGATTCCATAAACGCATCTGAAATCACTTCTGAATTTGATCTTATTACTATTGCTCAACAACAAAATTCTGATCCCGAACTTCAACAACTTTTAACTTCGCCTAAAAATAATTCAAAATTTATTCTTCAACAACTTACTTTATCAAATTCAAAAACCAAACTTTGGTGTGAAATTTCCACAAACAGACCTCGACCGTATATTCCATTTTCATTCCGTAAAATCATTTTTGATTCTTTACATAATTTATCTCATCCCAGTATTCGTGCTACACGAAAAATTATCTCAACTAAATATTTTTGGCCATTTATGAATCTCAATATCAATCAGTGGTCTAAAAATTGTATAAATTGTCAAAAAGCTAAAATTTATCGTCATACTAAACCCTTTTCTGGTACTTTTCCGCTTCCTTCAGGTAGATTTCAAAATATTCATATGGATATTGTTGGTCCTCTACCTCCATCTAAAGGATGTTCATACATTTTAACCATTGTTGATCGTTTTACCCGTTGGCCTGAAGCTTATCCTATTTCTGATATGACTTCTACTACTATTGCTCATACCTTTTTTAATCAATATATTTCTCGTTTTGGCGTTCCATTATCTTTAACAACCGACCAAGGTAGTCAATTTGAATCAAAATTATTTGCAGAATTATCCAAATTATTAGGTACTCATAAAATTAGAACTACTTCTTATCATCCACAATCAAATGGTTTAGTAGAACGTTTTCATCGCCAACTTAAATCATCTTTGAGAGCTCGTTGCAACACTATTAACTGGCATGATGAAATTTATATTATTCTTCTTGGTTTTAGAACCGCAGTTAAAGAAGATCTTAAATATTCACCTGCTGAATTAGTTTACGGTGAAAATATTCGTGTTCCTAGTGAATTTTTCGTTTCAAATAATTCTCAAACTTTAGATCATTCACAATTAGTTTCTCAATTACGTTCAAATTTTAGACATATTCGTCCAGTTCCAACTAAGAATAAATCTTATAATAAATTATATATTCCGAATGATTTACTTTCAAGCAAATTTGTTTTTGTCAAATCACATAACAAAAAAATTTTAGATCCACCTTATGAAGGTCCTTTTGAAGTCCTTCAACGCTTCGATAAATTTTTTAAAATTAATTTTAATGGTAAAATTAAACATATTTCAATAGATCATTTAAAACCTGCACACTTTTCTCCTTCACCACAACATTCACTTCCATCTACAATACCTAAAGTTTCTTTTTCTTTATAATTCTTTATCTGGTAGGGGGGTATTGTAGTGGTTCATTTATTTATTTTACAGTTCATTTTTATTAATTCTAAGTTTTAATCATGTTTCCATTTTAATTATTGTTACAATATATATAATAATTTTAATTCAGTTATAAAAATACTTTCTTAGTAAAAAGATTCAATAATTTGAAAATTAAAATTTAAAAAAAAAAAAAAAATAATTATTTTCTTTTATTATAATTATTATTCAATTTTAAAATAATGGTATAAATAATTATTTATAAAAAATAAATAATATCTACCATTATATGTATTTGAAACCATTTAAGCCCCTGAGAGCAAAGAAATTCGGATAAATCCATAATAAGGACCATCCTAGTACTCATATAAATCACAAGATATATACATAAAAAAGTCGTTGATTAAGGAAAATAAATAAATTTGATATTATCAGTCTCAATCCGAATCTCTTGATAAAAAGTTGGAAATCTTTAAAATTAAACATTAATTTAATTTTGATAATGAAGTCAAACGTAAATGATACTTAAAATTGATTAAAACTTAATTTGTATCTGAATGAAATTAATCTATCTAAATAGGATGTATTGGATTAAATATTGCAACTGAATCTGTTTTAATAGCACTATCGAATGAAAACCAGATGATAATTTTAACGAGGATAAGACAATAAAGGATAAAAAATATCAAAAAAAAATTTTTATTCATGTAATTAATTAAACTATATTAAATAACACTAAAATGTGTAATATTTTTGGAAATTTTAGAAATTACGAAATATTCTTCCGGCAACTCTGTAACGATTATCTTCTCTTTGCAAAATATAAATATTATTAAAGAAAGAGATGCGCTATAAAGGAATATTTCTCCACAAACTTGATATTCCTTTGGGATATATAATAAATTTTCTAAATATAAAATAAAAATTTACTGAAATTTGAGGGGCGGTTGAATTCATTAAGTAGAATTGAATATAAGAATGAAAAAAAAAAAACATGAAAATAAAATTTTCAACCATCTTTTTGATCCTAATGTCGTTTGTAGTCTTATTGTTTTTTTTAACTTTTTTTTGTAGTCATGATGTGGAAAATTTTAAGAAATTTTATAGAAATGCAATGGTCTAAAATAGAAATCAAAATAATTTATTTTATCAATTTAACCAAAAATCCGTTGTGGGTCCAAAATGAGTTTATTTTAAATAATGAAAAACAAACATTCCGTCGTACCCAAAAGCTATATGGAATTTGACTACATATATTGTAAGCTGACTGACAAGGGGCGCGCAACAATCGGAGATAAGCCAATTTTTATCGAAAACAAGATTAATATAGCATTCGATTGTAGAATCTAGGCAACATGTTTGGTAAAAATCTTAAGCGATCGATATCTAAAATAAAAACCGAATTACAACGTGTTCATATACAAGTCTTAAAGTTAAAATGCGTGCAGAGTTTATACCTTTTTGGCCAAACAAAGTAAAGTATAGTTTAATTGCTCTACTAAACAATTAACATTTTGGACTTATCTGATCAGAACCGCCCATCAAAGAATTAATCTCGAATCACTATTAATCTCAATTCAAAACTGATAGTGTGTAATATATGTATATATAATACTAGCTTGTAAATAAAATTATTTTTATAACCGATACAATATTGATTAGACAGCAATTATTTATTATTAACCTATTCGTCGCCTTTTTCTTCCTTCGACCAAAACTATCAAATTTAAAATTTTTTTTTCGATTGTACTTTTTCATTATACTACTCGTACCTACAGAAAATAAAATTTATTCCTATCTGGAAATTGGAGAGAAAAAATGAACAATGTAGACGACATCAGGTGTTTGAAATGCGATAGACAAAAAATATAAAATAAGGTGTCATCGTCATATAAGTACCGCAATTTCTCAACAAAAAAAAAAGGATACTAGACAATATAACAAATAAAGGAAATCTCTGAAGGGTGAGAAAATTAATTTTTACCATCTTTAACGTTACTAATAGCATTTATATATTCTTTTTTAAAGAAATTCACTTTTGCTATTAACTCAGTCTGCATTTTGCACCTGAGCTAAATTTATTTTTGTGATGCATAAATTCATACGATTTACTCTATTCCATCATAATGTGATTAAATTAAACATTTTTTTTATGATTCATTGTGAACAATTTTCGTATTTTGTTTGTTATAGACTCAAAATTTATATATCTACTTCTAAAAATGGTTAAAAGCTAAGAGATAAGAAATCCCCCCTATAAATGATGGTTCTCAAATATATTTATATTAATCACTACAATTAGGTATTACTCCTCTGTTCGGGGAAATTTCTTATCAATAAGGAATATTGAATAAAATTTAAAAAAAATGTATTCATCCCTGTTTCAAAAAAATATGAACTTTCTTAGAGAATTTTCTTTTAAAAGTAAAAAAAAAAAGTTATTCAAACTTTTGGTTTTTTATTCAACTTGGGAGAAATATTCAGTATGATGGAAGAAAAACTTTTAAACAGTATTACATACATATATATATAGGAAATGTACATGAATTTTCAATATTTTTTCATGAAGCTTCAAGCACGTTATACTAAAATATCTTATTTTTTGTGATTTCTTCAGGAACTCTACAATGACCAAAAAAATTGTTTTTATATTGAACTTTTTTGTTAAAATTATGGTTAAAAAAAATTGTACGCACAATTGAAAAAAATATATAATTGTTCTTACAAACAATGCGAGCTCGGGTGAGAAATAAAAATTTATCAAAGATCATACAATCAAACAAATTTCTTATCAATCTAAAATTTTATTAATGCTACATATATTTTATGTTTGATACAAGTTCATATCGATAGTGAAAACAGCTTCAATTTTATTTTATAATCATCTTTTATATATTATTTTGTAAAATTTTTTTTGTTGTTTATATTTGAATGTCAATATGTTTCGAAGTAAATGAGTGTGGGATTAAATTTGGATCCATTATTTTTTCATATTAAACATATCACATCAAAAAAAAAAAAAACTAAAAATAAAAAATGAAATACCTAATTTTCTTATTTTGTTCTGAGGTAAAATTAAGCGCCTTCTGCTACAGAAAAACTCTGGAAAACTTTTCTTCAAAATGTATACTTTTATATTTTTTTTTTATTGTTAGTTTTTATTGGGTGTGAACCATGATTTCAAAAAAAAATACTTATATCTTATATATCATTTTTAAAGATAATGCACACATATCATTTGGTGCATTGAGCAGAAATTATATTCTTATAAAAATTAAGAATAAAAAAAATATTTCATTTAAGACTTCTTCATAAAAAATAAAAGTGCTACGAAACTTCTCATAACCCAAAACTTTTGAATTTTCGGGTTAATGCCAAATGCTGATATCAAAAAAAATAAATAAAGCATATTTCTTATCTGATCTAAAGACAATCTTAAGACTCATTATATCACCTTTTTCATATGTCAAAAATTAAAAAAAGAAATAATTTCTTTTTTTGAAAATTTAGTATTAAAAATATTTGTTACTAAGTATTTAGAAATCATATTTAAGATTAAATTTGCTGATGCATTTGAGCATTAAAAATATTTGATAAAAAACGTACGAGTAATTTTACATATTGCACTTGTAAAGTACATTATGCATGTACGCATGGATAAGATATAAAATAACTATGATTAAATCTAATTTTTCTACTTTTACTCAAATTTCACATGATTAAGTTAAGTTTTTTTCTTTTATCTTAAATCGTCTCTTGTCTGTTTAAAATTATATTTAAACTAAACATTTGAATGCTTCCGCCTCAAATAAAACAAATGAAGAAAATATTGAAAATGAATAGGTGTGGAAAATTTTTTTCAACTTTTTTTTTATATTTTTACTATACATCACATCTTACATTATACATATAATATCTTCTTTTTTGTAAAAAACGAAAAAAGGAACTATTTACCGATAATAAAATAAAAATATGTGTTAAATTGATAAAGTTTTTCTCTGTACAAAAAAAAAACAGAAAAAACAAAATTAAAACTTTTTTCGGTTTTCTTATTTTAACACCGCGAAAACAACAAATAATAAGAAAGATATTCCTAAGTGGTTTTTCTTGCAAATTTCGAAAAAATTACTGAACTCAACTACATAATGTACATACATGTTGTTTTACTTTGTAAAATAAGTAAAATATGTAATAAGTTTTATTTCGAATAAAAAATTTGGCTTCAATAGTTATGTTATATGAAAATTATGATATTCTGTCTAATATTCTGGACTAGTTAATAATTGAAATATGTAACATACACATTTATTTGGGAATCAATTCTCTAACAAATTCTAAAATGTGTTTTGAAATTAAAAAATTTTATATAACATCGGTCGCATTCCTATATTTGTCAAAAGGAACATTTTATGCTTTTTTATATCGTTTTCTATATGTTACCGCAGATTCTATTTTTTATTAAAAGTTATTGATTTTTCTTTTATTTAAAAATCAAAAAAAAATTAATGAAATGCATAGATTCGATATAACGACGATATATAAATATGTATTTTTAACCTATTAAAAAATTATTTATTGATTTAATTCTTATAATAATGACTTATTTTTTAAAATATATATTTCTCACATATCAAGTTCCAATTATTATTCATAATTATGATAATTTTTAGAACATTTATGTACATAGTAAATATAAATACATATAATAACTAATTTCAGTAATAAAAGAGTCTAAAAAAAAAGGAAAATTTTTTTTTCATATCAAAATGAGTTTCACTTTAATGAAACCGACCTATTTTAAATGTATATACATAAGTTATTACCTTTTATTTGCAAATTTAGCACAGTGTTGTTAATAGTGTTTCAATATTAAATAGGTAAAACGTGTAATATTATGCGCATCAAGTATAATGGGTAGAGTTACTTAAGAAAATTAATTTTTTTTTTCCAATACTAACTATGTATATTTAATTTTGATAACACAACATATTATTATTTTAAAAAATAAAAAGAACTTTTTCTTTTAAAAAGTTAGCTATATGTACGTACCTGCCATATTATAAAATTTTATTACCAGAATTTCCCATCATCTGAACATAAACATAAAATACTTTAAATATAGATACAATACATATAAGATATAATACAAACACGATAGACATATATCCATACAAAAATAGATGTGCATTTTCATCTACTGATGAATACACTTTATTTAATCTTTAAATTAGTGATTATTATAAGATCAATAAAAAAAAAAATATTTGTAATTACATAATTGACAAGTATAAAATAAAATTTAATTAATTATAATTAATTTATATTTCAATATTCCATAGGATAACTTTTATATCGTTAAATTGTTTCTTGTTTTTTTTTTTATATTTAGAAAATAATTTCGTTTAATATATTTAAAGTTACTGATTGGAAAGAATTCTCAGCTCTGAAACAGACTATTTAAAATATTTTCGTCTCCTGTATCTCGAGCATGAACAAAGTATCAAAAGTCGTTTTCTAAAGCGTTGGATTCTATTACTTTACTAATTTAACTAAGTCTAAAAGAATTATCACTCTGTACGAAGAACATTGAAAATTTTAACAAGTAGTACGGCGGTAACACTGTTCGTACGCGCGTACATACTTAAACTAATCAATAATAAAAAAAAAAATTTAAATAAAATTATATTTGAAGTATATTATATTTTCAACAAATATTTTCAATTATGGCTTTGGTGAACTCTTCTGTTCCAGCACAACCACCAAGATCTTTAGTCCTCACAGAACCTTCGCTTAAGACTTGATTTATTGCATTCTTTATCGTCCTACTATGATCCTTTAAATGAATGTGGGTAAGAAGCTTAACACCACATAAAAGCATTGCTGTTGGATTAGCTATCTTTTGGCCCTTTGCAACAGCAAAAGTATGACGGGCACCAGGTGAAAATACTGCAATTTCATTACTATACGACACTCCAGGAACAACACCAGCACCTCCGACTAAACCCGCCGCTATATTATTCAATATATTTCCATATAAATTTGGTGTTACCATTACATCAAATTGGCCAGGATTAGAAACTAACTGCATAGTAGCATTGTCCACAATCATTTTTTCAAATTTAATTTGAGGATACATTTTAGAGATGTCTTCACAACTGCTCAGAAACAAGCCATCACCAATTTTCATGATATTAGCTTTATGTATTGCAGTTACCATTTTCCGTTTATTCATGACAGCATAATCAAAGGCAAATTTAGCTATCCGTAAAGATTTCTTTGCTGTTATTATTTTCAAGCATTCTACAACTCCTGGAACTGATTCCCGTTCTAGTGCAGAATATTCTCCCTCTGTTTGCTCACGAATTATCACACTATCAATAGCCTAAAATAAAAAAAATTAATGACTGCAATGAGCCTGTTTGGCTGTTACTAAAATATACAAATAATTTTATTAACGCAAACAATATTTTTACGATTATTCCCCCAAATTGTCTGAAGAAAGTAAATAGTATAGTGGAGTTCAAAAAGAAGTTGATTCCGTATGTTAAAGAAAAATTCGAATAAAGATTGGGATAATTATTGATGTATTTTTATAATTGATTATATTAATAGTAAATTTTACTAAATAAATAAATAAATAAAGAAAATAATAAAAAAAAAAACTTTTAATTGACTTTTAGCAAATATCCACACCATTTATGCAATATTTTTTGAACTAAGCTTAAACGTTATTAACGCAAAGTGGCTGAAACGTTTAATGGCAACGTATTAATAATTTAAATATTTAAAAAAAAACTATTATATAAAAAAAACAAATTTTGAAAAAAAATAATTTATTATTCATAATTTTACACCATGTTTCGTTTCAATTCCTGGTAATGTGTCAAAATGTACTACATTTGCAAATAGCTCCAAATCAGTCCTTAACATCATACTGACAGTTTGCGGTGCTGTAGTAAATTCATATGGGGGATGATCAATATGACCTTGTATACAAATTTTATTCTTTGAAATAGAATCAATGACATCCTCATATTTAACATTTGGATCTGGATTTGTTTCAGATAGATTAAAACATTCAAATTCAATAGGAACATTAGCTGCCTCGAAAACTGCTTTCAGTGATTCAACTAGTTCAGGCCCAACACCGTCACCAGGGATCAAAGTACATTTTTGTTTTTTTTGACAACAATAATTTTTTAAAAAATTTGAATAAATTGTTGGTTTTTTTAAAAGTATTTGCTTTAACGCTCTAACCAAAGCCATATAGTTGAATTTTCTTACAATAATAGTTGAAATAAAAATGGATTATTATGTAAAATTTTTTTAATTATTTTTGATTTGTAAACATCGAATAAATTGAAATAATACTCCGAATTTGAATTTTTTTATTTATATTAGATTTCTGTAATAAATTTAACTAAGGTTGTTTATTTATTTATTAAATTGCCAATAAAACGACATATTATTATCTTTAATATCAATTCTCAAATGTTAATATAGATAATTACAAGAAAAGTATTCTATTTAATTTATGCTTACTTTGTTGAATTGAAATTTTATCAAATTTTAACTATTGTAGGTGTGAGTTAAACTTGATTATTTAAAAAAAAATTTATCATCTTAAAATTTAAAATAATTTTCATTATATTAAAAATATCGAGAAAAAAAACAAAAATTAGCTTTTATAAGAAATGAACTACAATTTGTAGGCAGTTGGGATCGTATTACTCAAATCTGTTCGTGAATAAGTAATTTTTCTATTTTATATTCAACTATTCAACAATAATTTTAATACTATAAAGCTTAGTGGTAGAGTAATGGATTGGAATGTGCTAAAGAAAGCGGTTCGAATCCCGAAGAGGGCATAAAAAAATAAACTACAAAATTTTACATCCATTTATTAATTATTATTCTAATCTATGCATATAAAATATTATTATCAATTCCAATCTATGATAGATATTACAAAAAAATTAAAAAGAATTTTGTTTGTTTTTTTTTTGTTTTTATTTAGAATTTTATAAAATAATAATCATAATACCTAATGTTTAATAAAATATTTTTCACCAATATTTTCTTTAATATCACGTTCCCTATAAATATTGTTATTTTTTTTTTTTAACATAATATACATAAAAAGGCATTAAATTTATTATACATATGTAGATCTTTAGTGTATATTTAAACACACATTCTATGTACATATAAATAGTACGTAATGTGTTTTATACATATATACAATTGTGTATATTATATATCCATACATATTTAACATAAAACGTGTTCAGATTTAATAAGCTTTCACTATTCAAAAATATTATATATATATATGTATATAATATCTCTATATAACTACGGTCTCTTCATATACATGTCATATGTGTATATATCTACTTAAATGCATATTATATTATATTTTTTTCTAAATATTTTCTTCCAACTTTAACAATAATAAAATTCTGTTGAAAAAAAATAATGAAAGCAAATCCTATAATGCAACTAACTACATAACCTCCACTTTTTTATGGCTATAAAAATATAACTACATAATATATGTTATGTATGTACAGCGAAAAAAAAACCGAAATACATAACCTTACAGCTTTTCCTGGCTCAGCATGATTTTAAACCATTTAATAATATGATGGGTGAATATAATATCAAAACAGAATACCATAAACTTTAAAAGACTATATTAACCAAAAAAATGATTTTTTTTTATATATGTATATATTAAAATTAGTTTATGTCTATGAATAGAAAACTTCTGTTACTGTTTTAAAAATATTTTTATAATACCAATCAATCAGTGGTTAGGTGGTGTAATATTTTTTCAATTAGAACTCTAACTTCACTTTAGTTGACAATTATTCGCGGCGGTTAAAATGAAAGTTAAAAAAGAGATTGAAAACTTTCCGCACAACTTTCCTAGGTATGCACGGTCTAATCCAAATATTAAAAATTTTAAACATTGTATGATAGCACTTTTTTTACTCTATGAGTATTAAATAAATGGATTAAAATTGCTTGAATTGTGAATTAAAGAATTTTTAAATAAATAAATTGATAAAAATTACGTCTACTAGAATTATGATAAAACTTTTCCATACACTGAGCATTAAAATTTTTCC
>CAXFZM010000284.1:0-39702 GCA_964007475.1 Hybos culiciformis
CTCCAAAATTGAAAAATCAATCGCGGACAAATGACATTTTGCAAAATGACATTTGTCCGCTAAAAATTAAAAATTTCAATCGCGGACAAATGACATTTTGCAAAATGACATTTGTCCGCTAAAAATTCGAAAAATCAATCGCGGACAAATGACATTTTGCAAAATGACATTTGTCCGCGAAGTTTTCCATACAAATTTCATCGCGGACAAATGTCCCGCGGACAAATGTCACGGCGCCATTAAAACATATACTATGTATGACAGTATTGTACAGCGTTATAGAATGTATACTATGTATGTATGTTGTATAATATAATATGCATATACTTAGTAAATTCAACTTTGGTATAATGGACTTTATTGTTTAAATAATAATTAAACCATAATTATGGGTTGGCTGGATTATAAAATGTATAAAAATTATAATAGTTTAAAAACTCTACTATGCTCTCCACTTTTTTTATATATTTATATTATTTTTTTTTTGTAATCAAATTATAATTAAGTCATTATTACCTTTTAAAGTCATTAAAAATTATGTAAATAAATATAAAAAAAAAAAGAAAATAGAGAATTGCATTGCTAGCAGAACAAAAAATAAAATAAACAAAAAAATAGAATTAACACTGAACTGAAAGCGAAATCATTAAAATAAATTCGCAAAAAAAAAAAAAAACTTAATGACAGTAATTTTTTTTAATAGAATTTTCCTATGGTGATGAATCAATTATAGTCTACTACATAATTTAATAACGAAGAACAAAAAAAAAAAAAAGGAAAAACATTATGAAAAACTATGGAAAATCTTGAGGAAAAAAAATATGTAGTAATTTTAAATAAAAGCTTCAATTATTGACATTTCTTTGTTACAAAAAATAAAAATAAATAGAAAGAAAAACAAATTTGCTTTTCTTTTTTTTTTTTTTTCTTAATCGATTTAGGGCAATTTAATTATTACTATTTTATTTTGATAGCGTGCTGCTGAAATTTATTAAAATATGTATATTTTTTTTTTCCAAAAAAAAAAAAGGTAAATAAATGCAAAAAAAAGGGTCGGAGAATTTGTTTTGACCATCGAATAATATTTCATATCTTTAGATCAAAACTTAAATTACTCAATCATAAATGGAAATTCATGTAATTTTTTTTACTTCTTTGTTCGTCTGCAAGGAAATTTCAATATATATGATGATTATAGTAAATAGAAGGTTTCACGGTTCCATGGATTAGTTAATCACGGATTAAACCCATCGAAGCAATTTCTTTTTAAGTCATCACGAAAATGGGTATTTAAAATTGATTGATGAATAAAGTAATTCATGAAATTAATAATATTGTTAAAAAGAACTAAATTTGTCTTTTTTAGAACTAAGCTCAATTTAAACTGATTTTTATCAAAGTAAATTAATTATAAAATAAATAAAAATAAATAAAATACTAAAACTAAAAAAAAAAGGAAAATATAGAATTAAAGCTTTGACCGTCATGGTTAAGGACAGGGTATTATCATTATCCTGCGGCATGTTCAGTTGTGGGTTCGATTTCCACCTAGGACTGGAATAAAGTGTTTGTGTTGTTTTAAACTTAAAATTTTCTTCGCACAATGAGCACCCAATAAAATTAACAAAATTTTCCGCCTTTTTTCTTATTAACGTCAAAGTTAACTACAAAGCTTATTTAATCATCACCCTATTGCAGCAAATATTTAAAGAATTAAATAAAATATTTTATTATATCTATATTGTGTTTTTTATATATATAAATAAATTCTATATATTATTATTTTAAAATAGAAATTAAAAATAGTTTAAGAATAATTAAATTTTTAAACAGAATATAGTTAAATTTTCTTTGCTTCAATATCTTTTTTTTATATATTTTATTTTATAAAAGAGAGAGAAAAAAAAGTGTTTTTTAATAAATTCTTTCTAATGACTTTTTTCATTAAAAAAAAAAAGAATATCAAATATTTCAAATAAAGAAAAGTTTAAAATACATGTATATAGAAGAAAATAAATTTTTTGGCTAAAGGAAGAAAATTCATTTAAACTTTATTACAGCAAAAATATTCATGAAAAATAAAATTGTTCAGAAATTTTGTTTTTTTTTTATTTCATTTAATTGCCAATAAAGAGGAAAGCTATGTTTATGTTTCATAAAAAAATTTTGACATTTAAAAATTTACTTTTAAAGTTAAAAAATATATATACTTATATATTCTTTTAGAAAACTATATATTAAAATTCATAAAATTAACAAAGATATTTAATTTAAAAAATATTTTCTACCCTTCAGATAAAAAGAAGGAAATTTGATGAAATCAAATGAAGTTTTATCGAGATTTTTTGTGTTAATAGTGATGTTCCTTTAAATAAGATTCTTCTCAATAGGGTTACTAAAAAATAAGCTCTGTTTATTTTTGAACATCATAAAGTTTTTATTTTACAATTTTCTTTGAATATCTTGTTGATATAATGTCTTTGATAAATATTAGTTAAAATAATAATGTAAAATGAAGAAAAATACATAAATTTGAAGATATTTTCTCAATACTTTTAAAGTTCCACCAAGAATAGATACTAGAAGCTTTTTAATAAAAATATATATTTTACAAGATTCCAAGTTTGGTCATTTTACTTTGAAGATAATTATTAAAACTCTTTTTATTTTTGAATATAATATTGTTCTGAACCTAAAGTTTATTCATTTAAAGCTTCTATGTTCCAAATATTTTTTCGGTAATATAATTGTCTTTGACTTAATAAAAATTAAAAAAAATGTTTAAATTTGAAGACAGACTCGAATGAAAGTACTGAAAACTTATTTTCGAAAAAATAATATCTATAGACTTGATATATTCCGAAATTTCCAAGTTTGGTCATTTGATATTATATTTAACTTTTTCCATTCAACTTTAAATTTATTTTTGCAAATTTTTTTTTTTTTTTTATATTAATTCATTATTTTGATCCAAGGTTTCATAAAACTGAAACTTTTTTTTTCCAAGAAAAAAAAGAAATAAATAAGAAAAAAAACTTGCCAAGGATTTTACGAAACAAGAATTATTTTATTTTCAGAATAAAATATAATTTCTAAGAATTTTCTTCAATTTTTTGTTATTTTTTTTTTTTTTTTACTTAAAAAACAAAAGATATTTTTCTCTTGTTATTATCTTCTTTTATTATTATTATTATTATTATAATGAATTAAAGAAAAACAAGAAAGTTTCATATATATTCATTATGTCCTAATTATAGTTTGTTAAGGATGATTTTTTTTTCTCTATCATCTTTGCCCCACAAAATATAATAAAAAATAAAAATAAAAAAAATACTAAGTGAAATAACATAAATACTTTTCTAGCACTCTCATTAAAATATTCACATAAATTTTTCTTTTTTATTTTTCGCATTTTTGGTTTTTATATATAATATAACTATGTATAGTAAAAATTTCCAAAAAAAAAGAAGAAAAATTCAACTTTTTAACATATTCATTAAAATGTTGTCAAAAGTTTTCTATTTTTGCATAAATTTTTCTAACCATAAGTTATTTTCTTTGAATATGCTATTTATTTTTTTATGGATATATAGAAAATTTTTGAATAACATGCATAAACTCAAAAAAAAAAAATAATAATAAAATTTTGATTCCAAAAAAAAAATGTTTATTTTACTAATACTCCAAACGAAGAGAACTGAGAGAGAAATAGAAATCTTTCCATAATGTCCATAAATAAGGACATACTAGCTTTGTGCATGATATATCTAAGAACTGGGTCCATTATAGAAAAATTTTCCCAAATAAAGAAAAAAAAAAAAATTAAAATTCACTTTATATTTATAAATTTTTTTAAAGCAACTAAAAAATTATACAGAATTTTTTTTTGTTTTTATTTTATGTTAAACTTTTTCCAACATTACATATTAATTCTTCTTCTTCTTCTTCTTCTTAAAATACATATATTTATTTTTTATTTAAATTTTAAATAATTTCAATAACTTTTCAAAAATAAAAAAAATATAAAATAAGTAAAAAAAAAAATTATGTGGTTGGACTTTTGATAAATTTTCCTATCTGAATAATGTATGGTACACAACATATATATATAATAATATATAAATATTATGTACATTACGTACATTCATTTATTTACATTTACATTTTCTTTTTTTTTATTTTTTCTTTTTTTTTTTTGAATATTTTTTAATATTGGTTCCTTGGAAACAGAAATGTGGTTTTTTTGGTTATATTTTCATAGATTCAAAAGTTTGAAAAAAATAAAGCTGAAAATTAAAATTACATCCATATTCATGGTGTGTATATACATATATATTGTGTTTATGTTATGGCATCAAATACGGGTTATAATATGAATGCTTTTATGTTTTTGAAAGCATATAATATATGTATACAGTACATATAAAATATGCATTCATTTTATTTTAATTATTATGTCATAATGAAAAAAAAAAATAAAAAATAAAAAAAAAGATGTTATTAAAAATGTTTAATTTTTTAATTTTTTTTTATAAATTTGACCATCAGTAAAATTTATGAAGGATATTTTTATCTAATAATATGTATTTTGGTTCTCACATTAGATTTATATGTACATTACAAAAATATATATTTGTTGAAAGTTTTAAAAAAAAATCCATGATTTAAAGGAAGAATACTTCAAAATGATATAGGCTTCAAGGTCCCTAAGGACATAAAATATTATCAAGTTCTTTGATATTGAAAAAAATGTTTTTCCGTTTTTTTTAAGTTTTGGTAGTTTGGAATCAATTTTTAATTAATTTAATGCTTTTCAAAACCAAAAATAAAAGAAAATCCATAGTTTCAGCAAAAATGAAGATTAATAGTTTATCAACAATATAAAATTAATATTAAGAATACAATAAAATTAAAATTCTTAGAAAATATGAAAAAGTCGTTTAGAACAAAAATTTCTAATAATAAAAAAATATTTTCAAACGTTAAAAAGCATAACTTTTTTTTTTTTTTTTTTTTTTAGTTTTAAATTAACGTTGACAACATAGAGCATAGTTGTTGATTATTTATTTTACTTTTTAACTTTTTAAGTATTATACATTGTTCGAAAAATATGTATATTTTACTTTTTATATTTTATATAGTGAAATGGATATCCCTTTGAGCTGTCTCTCTCTCTCTCTGTTTGTGTTTTAAACTCTCCAACTCTTGTTCTAAGTATGTTTTATGAATATTTAACAAATAAATAAATAAAAAAAAAAAAACTTAAATATACAAATGAAAAATATTTTCATGGTTTGTTTAAAATTCATTTCATGATGATGATTGTTATGTTGTTGAGGGAAAAATAAAAAGGACATACGATTGTTATGCACATATATTTAGGAAATTGAATTTTTTCGGAATTTTTTTTTTTGTTCCATTGAAAACTTTGATAAATGGGTAAATATTATGAAGATAAAACCATTAGTTACGTACATAAATTTGACAAATTATAATAAAATAATCCTTTTATTGTATTATTAAACAGTACATATTATTTCTATTTTCAATATTTTTGTTATGTCAAAAAATTTCAAAAAATTTTATTTTTTCCGATTACCAATTACAATGAATTTGTTTACTATACAAACGAAATTAATTAATTACGAAGAAAAATTTAATTCGTTCAAAAGTTTGTTTTCATCAGAAATAATTTTTAGACTCTCAATATATTGAAAATTTTAAATATTTTTGAACTGGATTATCAGTATTTTTAATAATTGAAAAGAATTTTACTTTTTTTTTCATTTCACTTTTAAGTATATTTTCTAGAAAATAATAATTTTATTATTAATTATTATTTTCAATTGGCTCAATTGAATTATTATATTTTGCTAATTGTTGTGACAATCGAATGTCTTTAACATTGTCGACTGCAATGACTACCAAAAAACCAAAAAAAAAAAGGATTGAAAACTATTCATCGGACCATAACCTATATATTAAGGAAAAATTATTTTCATTCACAAAAAAGAAAAAAAAAGAAAATTTTTTTATCTTTGTAATTACATAGACAAAGAGACCTTTTATTCACTAAACCGTTATAAATTTATTTTAAGGATATGTGTATTAATACTATGCAGGAAGGAATTGGGAAAGTTTAATGAAAAAGGAAATATTATTTATACCAAAGTTTTTGAATTTTATATAATTTAAATAATTTCTACACAAATATAAATATATAGATTTATGTATATTTGTATATTTCAAATTTATTATATCTTTAATTTATTTTATTTATTTATTTAATTTTTTTTTTCCGTTTTTTGAGGGTAACTTTATATAATATTCCTTTCATAAATATTATATATAAATTATTTTAATTGATAGTTTAATATCTGAGTAGAATTTTAAATTGTATATTATTTGAAAATTGAAAATTTGTAGGAAATTGATTCAAAATTAACATCTAATTAAAAGTTTCGAAAAAAGAGAATGAGACTTCCCCAAATTCTTAAGAAAAAATAATTTTCTTTTTCTTTAGAATATTTTGAAAAAAAAGAAAAATAAACTTCATATTTCTTAATTTCCTTGAAAAATTAAATTAAATATAGGTTTATGGTTTTTGTGAAAATGTATACCTATTTATTATAATTTTTTTTTTTAATGGGGGCGGAATTATTGGTTTGATTATTACTCAGATTTTTTTTCTTTTTCATAATAATTTTACGCTTTAAAAGAAATTATTTTATTTATGGGAAAAAAAAAGAAAATCTATTTTTTTTTTCTGATGAAGTGTTATAATTGCCCTATGAAATTTTCCACATTTTTACTGCCAAAAAAAAAAAAAAAAACAGAAAAAACGAATTAAACGCGAATAAAATTATTAATTGAGTGAATTTTTTTTCAAGAATTATTTTTGTTTCTTGTAATAAGTATTTTGGATAGAGTTGAATTTGGCGGCAAAAAACATTTTTTTATAAGAAATTTTTGTGAATTATATTGATTTTGTCACGTATAATCCGTGTATTGAACACGTTAGATAGTTACAAAGTTTTTAAATACAAGAGGTCCCATGAAACTGTTAAATACAAGAGGTCGCATACTATTTCTTTTCAAGAACCCGATTTAATATTCTTGTACTCTGACTAGTTTTTTTCATCAATAATATTTGTTTTTCCAATAGGTACGATGGCCATATTTGCCCTTTTAAATAAGGACATATTCAGAATATTTTTAATTTGTCGAAATATCTCGAAAATGATGCGCTTTTCAACATTTTCAATTTTAATAACCTATAAAACAAGTCCAATAACTTGAAAATATTAAACATTAGCAACAGTTTATTATTTTGTATTTTTTTTTTTTTTTCAAATTTCTGAATATATTCTTTATTTATAAGGACAAATATGGTCAGCGTACCTTGCGTACATATTACAATGAGTTTGAATATGCTTATGTAGGTATATAGTTTGGAAAAAATAAAAAACAGGAACTTAATTCATTCAATACAGGAATTCCCGACCCGCTACAACCTAACCTAATTCGTTCAAAATAAGTTCATTTTGTTGCACGCCGGAAATATAGAACTTATTAACTTAAATTTAACTAAAATATTATTAATATTGACATTTTAGAAATAAATGATTTACATTTTAATGAAAAATTAACATTAATATATTTATGCCGTAGGCCCAATATCAATTAAAAAATTATAATTAAAATCTCTGCAGTATCATTATTGTTCTTTTTTTTCCTTTGTGCTCTGTCCAAAATTATCTGCTGAGCAATAATAAAAAAAAAATGAAATTAAAATTAATTCATTTTTGTTGTAAAAAAAAATGGTAAAAATTCAATCTTGAAACAAATAAAAAATTTAATTAATTAATTCAAGAAACTTATTAATTTCAATTTCAAAATAATTATTTTCATTCTTTTTTTTCTATTTTCAGATCAAATTTTTTCAACCTTCAAATTGAATATTTAATAAAGGCCAGTTTTTGAAGTTTAAATTAACAATAAATCATAATAATTTTAAGTAATAAAAAAAAAAAAGTTTTTTTCCTACAAGATTTCCTAAAAAAAAGCAAGCATTAAAATTAATATTAAATTAACAAAAAAAAAAATTAATTTTTTTTTCTAAGTGATAAAATTAAAAAAAAAAATAAAATAAATAAATTAATAAATAAAATGTGTTCCTTAAATATTATTTTTAAATTAAGTTGTTATTGCACTTGGATCCCCCTACTAACATTATTTACATTAATTTCAAATGGAATTTATGTGAATGCAATTAATTGGGATCATGCTGTTGATTTGAACGAAGATTATCGCCTTCTATGGACAATCATTAATCAAGAAATAACATTTGAAATTCAAGTTAAAACATTAGGATATGTTGGTTTTGGTTTTTCAAGAGATGGTAATCTGCCCGGTTCGGATATAGCAATCGGTTGGGTGGACAGAGGGCAAGCACATTTTCAGGTAAAAAAAAAAAATTATATATTACATTTTTTTTTTGTTTTCTTCATATTTTTAATTTATTTTTGCAAATTTATGAAATTAATTTTATGTTTCTTCAATAATCGAAAATATAGAACTTTGGTTCAGATATCAAGATACTAATTTGAATCGACACTAGTACGGATAGAACTTTCTGAGTTAATATACTTCTTGCAGCGCAAAGTACCCGCAGAGCTACTAACAATCTTAAAGATAATAATAATAGTTCCCTAATTTATCATTTCATAAGTTGAAAGGAATATTATTAAATATATATGTTTTTATAATAAAACTGAAAAAAAAAACTTAAAAGCTTTAAGATATGCTCAATTAACAAATCAAGTCCACAATTTGGTTTTGACAGTTTATTAATTAAAATTAGAACAAAAGAAAATTAAAATTTATGTATCTTTTTAAACTTTTAATTCTTATAAAAGAATTTTATATAAAAAAAAAAATATTTTCTTCTTTTTTCTTTATTTTGTCCCTATAATTTAATTTTTTTGTTCATAAATACAAAATTAGTCATGAATTTCATATTGAAAACAATTTAGAAGTACGTAGAAGAAAAAAAATTTTTTTTTCCACCCTCTACGAAATGAAATCGATACTTTATTCAAAAAAAAAAACCAAACTCATTAGTTAACTTGATGAAGAACGGATGCTTGTTGGAATATTATTAAGAACACAGAAATTGGGGTTCAAGCTCAAATTAATGTTATGTCTTATGTGTAAGTTCTGAGACATAGGTAGGTAGGTATGTCCGTACCTACTTCGTAAAATGACATTTAGATTTTTATTCGAGGGGTATATAAACAGGTGCAAATTTGTTATAAAAGAATATTCTATTTAAAGCTGTGTTCCTAAACTACATTTTAATCGATTCTTTCAAAGAGTTTTTTGGTAATGCAAAAAATTTAATTTTCAAGTGAAAAATATAGAAATTCATAAAATTTATCAATTTGTCGACTTCTATTAAATCAACCGACGATAATAATTTTTTTATATTTATTATTAGTAGAAAATATCTCAAATAAGAACATAATACATGTTTACATATAATATTTTGACCAAAGAACAAGTTAAAATTTCAATAAATTCTTTTTAACAATTTTATCATATAATAATATTCTTATTATGTATACTGAAAAAAAAATTATTGGAAAATAAATTATAAAATATAGAAGACATAGATTATAACTTGAAGTTTTGGGAGGACTTTTTAGAGACATTCAAGCCAACACTCAAAATCGAGTCTACTCAGTCTTAAATTCAAAATGTTCTCCTCGTAAAAATTAAGCTCACGGCATCAAATATAAATTTCATTTAGTTTGTGTTCAAAAAAATAAATTGAGCTGCATTAAACTGTTTGACTCATTATGTCAAGTGAATCATTATGATCAGGCTTGACACCAGAATTAATTCAATAATCTTTTTGATTATAATTTATTTTCAGTGCATATTTATTTATTATTATGTTGACAAAACAGAGACACCAAAATTACAAAAACAAAATACATGAAAAATATACACATAATATAGCGATAAAATTTAATTATTCATGGTTCAGTTAATTAAAGCGCGATATACAATTTTTTTTATGTTTCTGAATATAATGTTATCTTCAATGAATTTTCATTTTTTTTTTAATTATAATAACTCATGAAAATGATATCATATTTTTAATAAAAATAAATTAATTTTAATATTAAATAAAAAAAAATTAAATATTTTTTTTTATTTTTTTTTTATTTAATATTAAATCAAACCGCATTTCCCGTTTGCATTAAAAAATGTAAACAAAATAAAAAAAAAAAACGAAAACATTACCAAAATACACATATTGGGCTGCAAAAAAAAAAATGTTGTTGTTTTTAATTAATATAAAAGTTAACCAGGTAAAAAAAAAACAAAATAAAAAAAAGGTAAATAATATTTAAATTTTTTTTTTTTACATAATTTTTCATCACATAAAAATTTTGTTATTATTATTTTTTTTTATTATTATTATTTAATTTTTTTATAATTTAAGTAATAATCATAATTATTATTATATTATTATTATAATAATGATAAATTAATGTTGGATGACAATGTCATTGATGTTACAAAAAAACAAAAAAACAATGAATTATGAAAATTGTAACGCCTAGGGAGAGGAAGAAGACAAAAAAGTAAATTATATTTGTGTTTATTTAATTGAATGTCAGTCTTATTAAGCTTTCAATTCAGCTGAATGAAAGCTTACTATAACTTCATTTTTGATCAAATGCATATATAATATCTGTTAGAAATCTTGTCCTGAACTCAAAAATTAAGCGACTATCAAAAATTTATTAAAATGATATTTTGAATGTTTAGAAAATAAGATCAAGAGCTTATAAATTCTATGCGAGAACTAGCAAGAGAGCTCTTAAGTTCACAATGATATTAAATCATATATATTCTATTATCCGGATAACACAATCACAATTTTGAAAGAGATTAGAGTTTTGTTTTACTTTTGTCTTAAAGAATTCAAATACATTATTAAAGTTAGAATATCATTTAATAACATAATTTTTAATTTTAGAACCACAATTCATTTTCACTAATTTGTTCTCACTGAAACCTTAGAACCATTTTAAAATTCCCAAACGTCTAGATAAGTACTAACCATTGAGAAATATATAGGTATATATATCTAAAGTGATACACCGTGAATTTCTAATATCGGAGTCAAATTTCATAAAATTATTTAAGTTTTTTGTTCTATGAAACTAGTAGTTCTCAATTTACAAAATTATTACACAGGATCAAATGGTATTATACATATATATATATATATGTAAATAAAATTATGTAAAATATAATTTTATGTAAAATATAATTTTATGATCTTATTTTTCACCTTCATGATTCCATAAGGTATTAAAAAAAAAAAAACAAATAACGTGAGTCCTTTAAATTTACGACAACTTAAAACTTCAAAAATAATAAAAAAAAAATGTATAAGAAAATCAAAATCGATCCAGTAATTGGTACGATGATGGTTCAACAACATGATGTAAAAAAGAATTTTTTTTTTGAAATTTAATATTTTTTATATTAAGCTAAAGTAATAAAAATTTTATAAAACAAAAATTTTTTGTAAAATTTTTGGTCATAAAAAGTTTGACGTTGTTGTTTTTCACAAATAAAATAAAATATAATATAAAAAAAAAGGTTTCATCAGGTTTTCAAATAAATTTTATAACAAAAAAAAACTTAAATTAAGAAGAAGAAAAAAATGAATTTTATATTTATTGGTAACTACAGTGTTAATCAATCCCAATATATTATTACCTCCCACAGTATAATATGCAGGGAGTTTTTTTTATATATATTATTCAATTTTCCACGTCTAAGGAAAATTTTGTAACAGAGAAAATTTAATTTTTCGAAATTATTGACGTTTACTTTATTTCAAAATTTATATATGTTGTTCTGACAGATGCTGTTATTACGGAGTTCTTATGAAATGGGTACAATGTTCTTTTCGAAAATTATGAAAATAGATGAAATTGTTAAGAACATTTAAAAAATGAACAATCGGTTGGACTCAAAAGGTTACTGGATATGCAAAATATAAAAAACCTTTATTTTTGTAATGAGCTATCAAGTAGTCTGTTTAGAGTTTTGAATTAGTGAAGACAAGTTATTCTATAAGTTTTCAACAAATCTTGAGATACGTAAGTTAAATCGTTTCGACACTTGATTTAAAATGGAGTTTTAAAGACTGCTACGACTGTCCAAATGTAAAAGTATCTGCAGAACTGTTAGCAAACTTTTAAAAAAAGATAATTCTCTCTTTTAAATACTAAAAACATTAATATAATAAAATTTTCTAACAAAGTTCGAACCTATTAATTTTAATATTTTTATAATGAAAAATTTATACTCTTGTTTATTTAATTTTTTATTTTTTTTGTTCTCTTCGTATCAAATTTCAATCTGAATATTATTTTTCGATAATTTGTTGTAGGTAAAAAAAAAAAATGTTCATAAAATAAACTTAATAATAAATTAAGAAATTTATTGGTTTTTTGTTCTCGGTAAATAAAATTCTTTGGCGTTAAATTACTTTCGAACCAAAAGAAAAAAAAAATTATAAAGTCATTGGAAAAAAATAAGATTTTTTTTTTTTTTCATTCAAGAAACCCTAAAATTATGATAAAATATTGATATCACATACAACATAATTTTTTTTTTCTGACCGAAAAAAAAACCAAAACAGAATATCTCTCTTTGATTTTATTTTTCTTTTTAAATAAATTTGAATTATGGGGATTATTTTGAATTAATTTTCGCACAGAAAATTATTATTTTATATAAATTTGGTATGGGAGGGAAAAATGAAAATTATATAGGTCTGCTTTTGAAATATTATTAATTTTTCTTCTTTTTTTTTTTGTTCATCATAAATTCAATTCCCGTGAATAATATTTTGGGAAAGAAGAATATTGGCAAAAAAAAAAGTAATCCTAATTCTTTTTTGCTGATCAGAGATTTTCATATAACTTCAGTATTTAATAAAGAACCCTTTTCATAGGGATATAATTTTATTAAAATGGGAATGGGAACGTGATAGTTTAGATTTAGAGATTAAAAATAATAATTCCCCTACATTTTACTCTAGCCATTATTTTCCCGCCAAAAATTTATCTACAGGGATTTAATTAATCGATTTTTAAGTATGACAGAGATCACAAGTAAAGTTTAATGAATTTTCCAAAACTTTATAAAGCCAAAAGTTAACTAAATATCCTTTAGTTTTATTTTAGAAAATTTCTATTAATTTTAATAATGTAAAATACATTGTAAAACTATAATCAACATGAAAAAAATGATATTATACATATATATATATACAATGTGAAATCAAAATAATAACCATATGTTTTTGCAAGGTATAATGTGCTAGAAAATATTTTAAACTTAAACAGTATGATTAAAATTTTCATAACAAAAATAAAAAAAAAAATCAATGACCTAAAATTATGCTAAAATAATATATTCAGGTATAAAAATAAAAATTAATTGAGTTTCTTTTTTTTTTGTGTAATTACTTTACATAACAGTTGACATATTATTTTATGTCCTTTCGCTTTCCTATAATATTCGTCCTTTCTGAAAATATAATAGGTATGTAAACAAAAGGAAAATAAAAACACATTATATGCATAAATTAAGTTTTGAAAATTAGAAAATATAGAGGCATACATATATATTTATATATACTTTAAAAACTATATAAATTTTAAAGATTTATATTAAAAGTCCTTAAAAAAATAAATAATAGAACATAACACTATGTGGAAAATAAAATTAATTTTTTTTTTGGTTTTTTTCTTTTATAGTAATTTGCATAAAAAGGTCTACCTTGGCTATAAAACAATTTTTTACTGCCATTATAAATTTTTTTTCAGCTAACAAACGCACTAATATACAATTTTCCTTTTTTCTTTTTATTTTAATATTCGAATTGGAAAAAAATATTTTTTTTTTGTTTTCTGTGTAAACATAAACACTCGTCATGTTATCTAAAAAACAAAGAAATTTTCCTTGAAATCCTTATTTGAAGTTAATAAAAAATTTGAAAAAAAAAAAAAACTCCATCTAACGAAAATAAAGTTAAGCTTTCAAACAAAAAAAAAAAAAAAACATAAATATAAACAAAAAAAAATGAAATAACAGTTTGTTCCGAAACATAGAATTTTATGAAATTTTCAAGTAAAAAAAAAAATTTTTTTTTGTTGTGTTTTCATCATATCGCCTTATGCTTAAGGGCATAATATGTTTTTATGATGATGATTTTTTATTTTTATATTTTTTTTTTTTTTGCCTTAAATTAAGTTTATTAGATAAAAATAGATTAAAAGATTTTATTATACATATATAAACATACATATATTTATTCTTTGTTAAACAACACAAAAAAAAAATATGAAAATTTTTTATATAAAATTTAAATCTTACTGATTTGAAAAATATAAAAATATACAAGAAATAAATCAATAATTTGATTTTTCTTTTTTTCTTTCGTTGTATAATATCTCTACTGAAAAATAAATTATCTTTGCATAATAAAATAATATTAAATTTAATGTTTTTATATAAAAAGCAATTTCTTCCTTAATATTTTTTTATTTTTTTATTTTTTTTGTTCATATTATTATATACATAAATTGATATAAATTTCAATAAATCAAACAAATTACGCAGAATTATGTATTTTCGAGAATACGTATATTATATAAAAGTATATAATGTATGCCATATATGAAATATAAAATTGATTTTTTCTCAGAAATTGGAGATACCAAAAATTTGAATAGGTTTCTTTGTTCTAGATAAGTGCTTGTTTGAGAAGAAATTAATTGCGCTTTATATGGGATTCACACCAGAGCTTCAAGACTTGCATAATGCTTATGCTAGAACTAACATAATTTCTAGCTTTTCCCATATAAAAACATTACCTACATATCCTCTACCGTTTTTTTATTAAAAAAAAAAAAAAAATAACTAAAAACTAAAATGTGAACGGATTTCTTTAATGCAGCATTATAACCTACCTTAAAAAATAAGTTTGGAAAGGCTTTATAATTGACTTGACCTTATTAATGTCAGGTCCTTGAATTTTATGCTCAGCATTTCTATTTCTATAGTTTCAGTTCAATTATTATTCAACAGCTGCATTTTGTTGTCAAAATGCTAACAGAATTTTATTTATAAAGTTGTTATGTGAAATCTGAAATTATTGTTCATTTGACATCCTTTTCCACTAAATTACTTTTTATTCTTTAATGGTAAATTATAAGTTAAGTTAATAATAATACCCAATGTATAAATGTACCTTCCTATTTCATAAAAATATCTATTAAAAACTGGAATATTTTCTTAAATTTTCAATAAATGAATGAAAAATTTCCTTATTTATATATTTTTAACTATAATTTCTGTTAAACTTTTTTTATCATTTAATAATAAATATTCATTTCATATATAAATATACTTAACAGATTATGTAAAAATATTTACATTAAATTTACATAAGAAGTTTTAGTAACAAAAAAAAAAATAAAAAAATTATAAATATTAATTTGAATTGGAAAAATTAACATAATGAAACGTATGTTGTAATATATGTGCTTGCAACAAGAGAAAATACATACCAGCTCTTTACTTTTTTGCATTATGTTGATTTTTTGTTTTCTTTTTTTTTTGTCTTAACGCTACCAGGTCAAGGGTATATCAGTAAAATAATATGCATTTTAAGCAATTCCTCCAACAATGATAGGGAAATGTGAAAAAAAATAAAATAAAATTAAAATTCTAAATATTCATTGATTTTATGTGTAGAGCAATCGTTACGTTGTACTACGACTTACACAGAATTTAAATGAAAATTAAAAAAAAAATAAAATAAAAAAATGTATAGAAAAAGAAAAAATAACAGTGATACATTATGATAATTCAGGTGTGCAGGCAATATATTTTTTAAAATATGTTTATCATTTTAAGATTTTCCCAGGATATACAAAAAAAAAAAATGTATGCAAAAGTCTGACACATAAAATGTAAGTATGAAGAAAACATATTTATATTTGGTTTTTCATATATATAACATATATACATAACATGTTTTATACTGGTTAAATGCATAAGCGTTATATGTAGGTTTATCTTTTTTCCACATTTTTATGTAAATAGGGATATTTATGTTAAAAAAAAATAAATATTCTTTTTCTTTTTTTTAATAAAATATAAATATATGACCCACAAATTTTTGTTCGTTTTAAATGTAGGTTAATGGTAATAATACTCGTATTACAAAAAAACAGAAAAATTTATGTTGAATCTTTGCTAAAGAACCCATTTCGAGCATTAGACAAAAAAAAAAAGGAAAATAGAAAAAAAAAAAAAAAAAAACTAATAAATTTATGAATTAATGGAAAATTTCTGCATAACTCATAAATCTTTTACGATTTTCTTCTACTATTTTTTTTTTTTGTTCTTTAAAATTATTGTAGAATATTTATGTATGTTTACATGTTATATATATTATATATATTTTTGAAAGTAATGGTAACAGCTGATACAGAGTTTATAAATGAATTATTAGCCTTCAAGACTATTCTCTTGTTTTTTTTTTTTTAATATTTTTTGGGGTATAGATTTTTTTTTTTTTTGTTCCTTTTTGAAGAAAATTTAAGAAGATTAAAAAATTTTCTTCTTTAAGGATTTTCCGTTTTATTTCAGTTATATATTTTCATTTTTTTTTCTTGTATGCCTGTTCTTTTTTTGTTCATTATTGAAAAAAGGGATTAAATTTTTCCTTAATATTGTTACATGATATTCTTTTAAACTCTGTGTAAAGGCTCTTGACATTTTTTTTTTTTTTTTTATGCTTAATACTTTAAAAGGATTTTTTAAGTACATAGAAATTCCTTTCTTATGCTTTTGTGTATATTATTCCTTTTTTTTGTGTAATAATAATAATAATAATAATAATAATAGATACTTATTTTCTTGTATATTTGCAAAAAAAAAATTGAATAAAAAAAATTTTCTTTTTTTTTATTATTATGCGAAATAAAATCAACTATCATGTTATTTTTATGTAAAATCATTATTGACCTAATTTTAATAAAAAAAAAAGAAGAAAAATAAAAATCTTATGTTTTCATAATAATATACTTAATGTTGTAAATATATACATACTAAGTATATAAATATATATCTATTAAATGCGAATTCCTTAATAAAATGTTGTAAATTCACTGAATTATAATATACACAGCAGCTCTAATTAATTTTCATCTTTTTTTTTTTCTTTATTTTTCATCTTTTCATTTACATTTAACATAATAATAAAGTTATGATGATGATGGGGGAGAATTTTCTGTGTTTTTTTTTTTTATGTTTTCTTTTAAAGTTTAAGGATAAGAAGATGATCCTTGTTTTGTTACGATAAATTATGTCATGAACCTGTTAAGTTTATGTAATTGATTTAAAAAAAAAAAACTATGCTAAGTATATTGTGTGTTATAATGATAAGAATAGTATCTGACAGATAAAGATAATTCTATATATATAGGTTTATCTTAAGTTTCTATGTCACACATATTTATTTTATATGTATAGCATTTATATTTTGCAATTAGTTATAATTTTAATAAAATTATTGTACAAATATTTTACTTTTAAGTGTGAGAAAAAGTTTCGATTTCGGACACTACATTTCTCGTCTATAATGTAAAAATAGGTGACAATAGCCAATCATGATTGTTTACAGATTTTTATAATTGATTTATGCTTAATTAAAGGTTTTTTTTCTTCGCAGAACCAAAAACTTAGATTTTGTTAGTTCGAATAACTTCGTACCTGAAATTCTAGTCCTGAGGAGTCCTTAAATATATTTAGTCACAATTTTTCGTATTTTTTTTTTTAGTTCAATTTTTATTAAAAGTTCAATATTATTTACAAACTATTAAGCCCTTCGCTGATTACACAAAATACACGACAACAAGAACTTTGTATTTCTAATATGTTTTTAAAGATTTATTTGCAAAATAATTTATATTTAATTTTCTATTGGAAATATTTCCCTTGTACGCACACTATGGTCAAAAATAAATAATAAATAATAAGAAAACTTATTTCGCAAATTTTTTTTTTTTGGAATAAATAAATATATTTTAGATTTTATAAAAAAAAATAAAAATAAAAATATGTAGAAAATATTATTATCAACTAACATTATTATAAATTTCCATTTTTCAAGCATGAGAAAAAAAAAAAGAAGAAAATAAAATTTCAGAAATAAAAAAAAAAAAATAAGAACTTTTAGAGAAGTTTTAATGGTGTGCCATCACAGCAAGAGATTTTTTTTTATGATTCTTCACAAATTGAATTCAGTTATGCAGGAATTTTTTTTTGGTTTATACTTCTTATTAAAATCTTGTGTGCAATGATTGTTTATTTATTTTGACCTATAAAAATTTAGGAAAATTTAGAATAAAATCTTTCGATTCAATTTTACCAATTCGGTCTTAGAATAATTTGTCAAACGTTTATAGATTTCTAATATTACGAGAAATTGGGACAACTGATAATAACAGATGAACGGAGGATTGCTCTAAACTTATCGTTCCAATCGTATTTTAAATATTCAACTTCACTTTCAGGTTTAGTAGAGTAAGTTTCCACTTTAATTGCATATTCTTCGTATGATTAAATACCAGTTTAATTAACTCCAAATATTCGAAATGCCTTTAAAAAATAAGATCTTATTCTACTTAGAAATAAAAATATTTTCGCTAAAAATATTTATTTCCTTAAATTAAGAAAATAAAATTACTATAATAATGATAATAATAATATACTAATAATAATTCTTTACTTAATTCATTTCTTTTACATTGTATTAAAATATTTCTTAAAATAAAATCACAATATTGTTAAGTTGTCTGCCAGGACTGTTAATGTTAAAGCGCTATAACTTTACTATAACTTTAAAATTTAAAAATTAATTAAATTATGTCTTTCTGCATAATAGTCTCGTTTTTTTTTTTTTTATTGAATTAATGTAGTTGAAAGCATAAAGTTGTTGTCCAGTTAACAAATTTGTTATTTTTATAACTTCTATAAAAAACAAAAATTTATTGTTTTATAGATAAAAAAAAATAAATAAAAATAAAATTTGTTTAAAAAACAAAATAAAATCATAAAACCAAAAGATTTTAATTATGCAAAAAAAAAAAAAAACAAATTTAATCTTGAAACGTATAAATAAAACAAAAACGGATTAAATTTTTATATTATTTCCATTATTTTAATTTAGTGAAATAAAATAAAAAAATAAAAAAATAAAATAAAAATATTCTTTCTCTTTTTTCTTCCGCAGGATCGCCATGTAAAACGAAACGGTAATAACGAGCCAGTTGTTGATCCATCACAAGATTATATTTTAATGTTGGGCTATGAAAATACAACACACACAGTATTCAGATTTAAAAGAAAATTGGATACATGCGATGAAGCTCATGATATTCCAATAACGGTAATCAGTAAAAATAATTATTTTTGACATTTTTTATTTACATACATTAGACATGTTCTTTTTTTTTTTTGACATTTAGGAAGCTTTTAGTAATTTTAGTAATAGGTGATGAATTTCGAACTTGTTTGAAATCCTAACGATATTATATTCCATGGTATTGGTCAATACAAAATCTAAAATGTAGTGCAAAATTTAACATATACTTTGTTTTCAAAAGCAATTATGTCCTAATTTTAGGACATTGAAAATTAAAAGCAAAAAAGTATTACTGATCATAATTTCCTCTTAACAATAATTAGTTTTATAAAAAAATAATAATTTTTTCTTCTTTTCACATTATTGTCAAGGTAAAAATAAATTACAATTCTCCTTGATAACTACACTTAAAAAATTATATTATTAAATTTATCTAAATCAATTTATTTATGTAAAAAAATAAAAAAACGAAAAAAATTCTTGGAATTTCTTTAAAAAAAAAAATTTAAAAATAAAATTATAAAATTTGCTACTGGTTTGATGATGTTACCCACAAAGATACAAATAATATGTAATTATGGAACAATTTATGTCGCAATTTAAAAATTTTATTAAATCGCGTTTGTTATCAATGTTTCTCTCTGTCTCTGTACGTACACTGTATTAACATATATAATATAATATCTCTATACATACTTTGGCATATATATATATACAGTACTTTAGCAATGTAACAAATCTTGATGGAATAACAAAAAGAAAATAAAAGAAAAAACAACGAATTCTGTTAGGTAGGTACATCATTTTATTGACGATGGATGATTTTTTTTTGAGGTTTTATTTTGCAGAAAAAATAAACGACTTAATTTAATTTTTGAAGAAAAAATTTAATTTAAAATTACTAATTTTATGAAATTGGTAACTAAATTGGTTTTTTAAAATTATAATTTTACCACAAAATTATCGTTAAATGTTCATGAAATAAAATTGTTAGATATATAAATATAGCCCGTATCCGTAATAAAGTATAGAGCTTATGCAGTGATATTCACATTGATTTTTTTTTTATAATTATAAATCGATGAGAAATCAGTAAACGTGGGATTGGCCGAACTCCGGAATATTTCTAAATATGTACCATATTTCACTTAAATAGGAATGGGGGTTAATACATTTATTAACATTTTTAAATAAATATTTACGTCAAAGTGTATGTACGTCAAAGTGTCTAGCAAAAAAACTAAAAATATTGCGTACTCAAACAACAGTATTTATATTGGAAATTAAAGAAAATTGAGATACTTTTCTAAATCTTTTTTCAAATCGAAGAAAACAGCTTGTATTACTGATATCCACAATCTTTAAAAATTATTTTTATATCAAGATTTATTTAAAATGATATAAAAGTATTAAAGAAATCCAATTTCCCTATAAAAGTCTAGAGCAAAAAAAAAAAGAAATTTAAATTTCCATAAAAACTAAAAAAAAAAAAAACCCCCCACCAAAACCATAAGAACTTGAACCTCTTTTAGCATTTTACCAAAATAATGAATAAAAAATTAATTCTTAAAATGGCTTTAATTAAAAAGTAGAACTATATGTCAAAAAAAAAAAAAAAGTAATAATAATTTCCATGGAGCCACATTGTATGAAGAAAATTATATATACATATATACAATATTTAGAAAAAAAGACAATTTTTTAAATGTTATGACTCTTTTTTTTTGTCTTTTACCTACATAAATATACATATTTATGTTGTACGTACATGTGCAACATAATATATACCAGTTTTCCAGTTTTTTTTTTTTTTTTTTCAGAAAGAAGATAATATAGAGATTCTATAAAAGAACATCAAAAATTATTTTTAGTAACATTAAATAGCAATTTTTGTTTCCCGTTATTATCTCTTGAAAATAGGGGTCTCCCTTTACGTCTTTTAAAATTATTTATTTTATTTTCTCGTTTTCCTCTTTTCTCTCTCTCTCTATCTCTATGTAATTTTATTCTTATGCCTTTTAATCCTAGATACAATTTAATTCATTGTAATATTACTTTTTATGGCTCCCAGGAAATTACTTAATGGGAATAATATTATACCTAAAACATTATACTAACGTAGTACATACTTATATATGTATAAATGTACCTAAAAACCTATACGATTATGTTTTTCCGCTTCAAAAAATTGAAAAGTTTTATATTTTATAAAGTTTTGACCAAAAAATAAAAAATTAAAAATGAAAAGAAAAATAATAAGTTTTTTTTTTTATATATATCCTTAATAGGAAGTAATACTGTACCCAGATACTTAGGTATAATGGTACATACATTTACGTATATTTTATTTGCTCGACGATAAATTTTGATTAAGACGTATCTTATTAATCGACATAGGTTCATTAGATTAACCAATTACCAATTACTTCATGTAATTTGATGTATTTTTTCGCTGGATAATATTTTTAAAAAAATTTTTGAATACTCTTATTATAACATGAGTAGGTTTCTCATTATTTGATTTTGTTATTGATTAATATATAAAAAAACGGCTTACCCGGCAGGCAAATGTAAAATACTCAAAAAAAATTTTCCACGAAAAATTTTAATTAGCTAAACGAAGAGCTTTATATTGAAGTTCTTAAGATATAGGTTTAAGAAATTTTTAAAGAAATGAAAAGCGTGACACATCGTTTAATTGAATATGAACAAGAGTTACGACCTATTCAAAATTTACTATCGACATTTTTATAGTTTTTTTGATGTTATAAAATATAATTTCTTGATGAAATAATGTGAGAAAAATAATAATGATTTGCATGACCTTTTCAATCTCCAGAAAAAAAAAATAAATAAAAAAATAAAAAATTAAACATAAATATTGTTATGTCCAAAATCATATTCAAGGTCTATGTTAAATTCATTTCCTTTTTTTTTTTTATTAAATTTGCATTTGAATAAAAAGAAGAAAAAAAATGCTTATGGGATTTTCAAAACTAGGGTTCAATTGTTATATAAATCTAAATTTGATTTATATTTAGTGATTTTTTGTATTGTGAATGTTCTCTGTCCGTATATAATCGGTGGTATAATATAGTTAAGAAATTTTTCCTTTTTTTATTGTGAATTTTTTTTTTTTAAGCTTTAATCTTTTCACTTGGACATTAAACGATTTTTAAGAATAATTCAAATTGAATATGGTTTGTGATCAATATTAGTTATCCTTATGCAAACCATATTGAGCGATATAATGGTGAAAATGTTGCTTTTACTTTTTATTTTCGTTATATTCATTCCCGAAATTTTATCAATAAATTTATTTTTAATTAAATATTCCCCTACTGATAATGATTTGTTTTTAGGTAAAAAATCATAAATTTTATTCTTAAATTTTATAAGTGATTGGATTTCATTGAAAGGGTCTTTTCAATTCAAAATTAAATTATTTTCAAATAAAATGAATTATTTATGGACTAAAACAAAAAAAACGAAATGTCAACCCTAATATGTCATCAAATTAATATTTTATTATTATCTCTTAAGTTTACTAATTAAAAAAATAAAATATAAGAAATTTTTGAAGTTCATGAACTTTTATTTTATTTTTTTTTTTCTGCTCCATATTTAAATCAATTAGATACTGTTGAAAGTTTTCTGAACCTTTTAGCGTAAACATTTTTCCTTTATTTTTTTTTATTTTTAAATTCTGATTATATGCTCAACATAAATATATAACTATATGTATAGAAATTTTTTTTTTGATAGCTGTATATAACACAAAGATTAGCCTTTTATAACTACGTTAATTGTCCTATAATAAACAATACAGTGATTTCTCTTGAAAATTGCGAAAAGTAATTTATTTTATTATTATTTTAATATCTATACATAAAACCTTTATATATATATATATATATATAATATATTAAGTATATATATAAAAAAAATTATATAAATGTACATAACATAACATAATAATATTCATGTAGATTTTTTAATTAAAAATTACTTTTTGCTGTTTTTAACATAAAATTAATTAAAATATATGATCAAAATTTATGAAAATAAATTGAAATTAAATATAACACATAATAGTCCTAAAAAAAAAATAAAAAAAAAAATTATTAAAATATTTTTGAAAATTTCAAATATAAAAAATTAAGCTTATTATAGAATAAACGTAAATGTACACATTTTTATTTTTACTTATTTTGTTTATTTACATTTGTAGTGAGTAGTTAGTACATCAATAAAAAAAATTATATATTGTGTTTCGGAAAAAATTTTATATTGAAATCAATAGTGTACTATAGTAAAATAATTCGATAGTATACTTAGGAAAATTTAGATAAGAATTAGAATTTTCAAAGATTAAATACTTTAATATGAATGAGCTAGACACACGTTATAATAAAAAAGAGAAAAATTATCAAACTTTTATCTCAAAAAATTCATTTATTTACTATGCTCAGAGCTGAATAAATTAAAGTATTTTTGTACTCAATACAATATGCAGTACCTAAGTACACTGCGAGAAAATACTGCAGAACTTCTGCAGTGCCATTATACTGGTACTTAAATTTTTAGCAGTACTCAATACAATATGCAGTACCTAAGTACACTGCGAGAAAATACTGCAGAACTTCTGCATTGCCATTATACTGGTACTTAAATTTTTAGCAGTACAATATTGTGGGAAAATACTGCAGTATTTTTGCATAATCAGTATACTGGTCTTATATTGCAAAATACTTCAATTTAGTCAGCTGTGGCTGTGTTATCACTAACTACATTTTAACATTAACTTAGCAATAATTAAATATAATAACTTTTTTAAAACTGAGATTGTATATTTTTTGTAATAAACCGAAATGGATTTTCATTTTCAAAGTTGAAATAGAAAATCCTCTTCTTATACATAACTTATATCAATGTTTCTCACTTTCAATCTTATAATTAACTTATATACTTTTCAAAGTAAGTATTTCAAAGAATTTCCTAGTTTTGAAAAAATAATAATTTATTACTGAATCGGGAATTTTTTTTCCCAATAAATGATGAATGATATTTTCGATATTAAAAGAAAAAAACATTAATGGATTTTAAATAACAAAACTATATGTATTTAAATGTCATAAACAATTTTTTTTGTTTTTTTTTTTTTTTGCATAAAAATTATTATTAATGAATTCAAATTCAAAAAAAAATATACATATGTATAGAACATTTCTGGATTTAAAATAAAACTTTCATCCAGATAAATGTTATTTTGATTAAAAATAAAAAATAAAAATATATATAAAACTTTAAATACGAAAATTAACCATATTATATATATTGAATTTTATTTACGAAAAAAAAAAAAAAAATTGCGGGAAAAAGTGGGTGCTTGTCAATTGCATGTTAACAATTTGTCAGAACAAAATGGTTTCATATACGCTTTTAACAGATAATTGACCTAAAGTGGGTAGATCTTTTTTTTATTTTTTTTTAAATTATTTATAAATAAAAATATTTTTTAGTTTTTAATGTTGTTCCAAATATTGTACATAATATATATGCGTATGTTTTATGTTTTTATTTTCATTTTTATTTTTTTTAAGTATAGCAATTAAAAAGCAATTTGGTGTAAAATTGCATGAGAAAATTATTTATCATGTTAGAAAATTCTTAAAAAAAAATAAAAATAAAAATGCATATAAAAATATATATAATTTTTTTTTCTTGTAATTTATATACAGTTTGACATTTTACAAAATATATTTTAATTATAAATTACAAATAAAAATTAAAAACAAAACAGAACTTGACCACCGCAACATAAAAAAAATTCTATTTTTCCCCTATCTTGTTAATTACAATCAAATACTTAAATATAGTGTATAATATAAAAAAAAATAAAAATATCATAAATTTATTTACCTATATTAGAAAGTCCTATTTTATATATATCTAATGTGTCTGTCCACAGAATAGGGAAATCTTGGAAAAAAAAAAATTTATAAATTATTCATTTGCACGCCTAAGATATTAAAAATGTTTACAAAATTATACAGCTGTCAAACTGATTGTTTTATTATTTAGTAAATTATAACAGGCATGGAAATCAGTATTAGATCTAGTATAGACAAATTTTGACAGTGTGACAAGAAATTTATATTAAAAGTAGCAATAAAAACATCTCAAGCGGAAAGAAGCTTCAAAACGAGGTTTGAAATAGACGTACTTCGATATCCGAGCTTCTAAGCTAAGAAGGTTTTGGAAATAAAAATGTTCCAAATTTCGAACATTATACCTTATTCTAAAATTTCACAATATTTTCAACCAGAATAATTTTAATTCGTAAGGATTGATAAAGTGAGTAATGCAAAGTGTGAAAGTTGTTTCTAGATAATGAAAATAACATTAAAAATATAAAACTATATATAGACAACAACTCTGAGTAATCAATAATAATAATTCTGTATTCACAATATTTTCAACTATATTAAAAAAAAAAAAAAAATTATAAATAACATGATGACAAGGACTAATCTATATTTTTATTGATTATTAATCCATCTTCAACTCTTCCTTTGACTGATATAACATTATTTTTTTTTATTAAAATTTAATAATTCAGAAGATTATTATTTTTTAATTGCATTTTTTTATCTTCTCTACATACTACATGTTATCTGCTAATCAAAAAAAAAATATATATATGTACATATTATATATAATTATTATTTTTTATTCTTCTTTTTTGTTTCTTTTCAGAATGATACTATGAGAATAATTTATATGTATCATAAGAATGAACCATATCGTGGTTCAGTTACACCAGGTACATTACCAAATCCATTAGAAGCAGTAAGAGAATATCGTCCATTATATTTAACACAGAAATTTCAACCAAAAATACCACAACGTAATGATCATCGTAATAGGATATTAGAGTTACGTAATGAAAATGTTAAACTTCCGGATGGTGATGACACATTATTTTGGTGTAAAATGTTTAAATTTGATGATATTAATAGAAAACATCATTTGATTCGAGTAAGTACAGAATAAGAATAAGAAAAATATAGAAAGAAAAATGATAAGGAAAAATTTTTTGTACAAAAAATTTGTATTTCTTATTTTTTTTACATAATATACCATTCACATTTAAATGGAATTCTATACTTGTAAGTTCCTATCCAAATAGTCATATGTAAAGAAAACAAATCTTTACACTTGTAAAAGTAGAAAGAGTTTGACGTAAATTGAGAAAAATAAAAAAAGCATTTAATTTTGAAAAATTTAATACATAATTGTCTTTATGACATTTTTCATTTAACGGGTACAAATAAATGATGTTATGTGTTTTCAGTCGTACGTTCCCAAAATGATGTTATGTGTTTTCAGTCGTACGTTCCCAAATTGAGACTATTTTAGAAACTGAAAAATTATTTTAATTTCTAGGATTTGTAGTTTTGAAACCACATGATTTCACAGCTGTTTTAGTTTATAATTATTTTACGAATGAAGATTTTTGACGTAAAATCGTTCCGAAATTATATTTCATTTTTTAAAAATCTGCAAACAGAATTTTTAAATTTCCCATAACAATCTCAGTTTATATGTGTTATTTTAAGTGCACCTCATTTAAAAATAAAAAAAATCGAAAATTTAATCAGACGTTGTAGATGATGCAGATTTAATATCAAGATTGTCTCAATTTTTAAAAAACAAGGAATTTTCTTTAGTAAACAGGGATATTTAATGTTTTGAAATAGTTTAAGGTTGGGAACGCACTCTAGGATTTATTTATATTCAGTTCCAATCATAGATATTTTTTTAAATGAGAATCCAGGAACAATTCTAACCTACCATAACAATAATCCTAATACTAAACTCAAGTGCGAATATGTTATAACACACATACATTATTTTCATTTGGGATTAAAAATTGCAGTTTTTTTTTTTTTTTTCATAAATTTAAAGTAGAAAAATATATAGAATAAGATCTAAGAATATATTTAGAATCATCAGAGAGCTAAAAAGGAGAAAATTTATTTAATTTAATTTTTTTTTTTTTTTTAATATTTCTTTTGCTCTTCTTCAACTCAATGTTATATGGTTGGAGGAAACATTGCATAGTCAGAACATAATAAATTTTTGATGTAGTAATAAAGTTTCCTTTTTTTTTTTTGAGAAATTAAATTAAAATTCTGTATAGAGCAGAAAATGAGGGAAATAAAAAAAAAAAATGTTTTTTTTAGAAATTAAAAAAAATAAAATTAAAAATAAAAAACCAATTTTCTTTTTTTTTTTTTTTTTCTAGCTTTTTGAATTGAAAATATCATATTCTTTTAAGTCGTTAAAACATAGAAATAGGAAAAAAAAAAGAATTAATGGTGCCAGTATAAAGCTTATATTATATGGGAATTTAGTTTGTTATCCTTAGTTTTTTATATTAAATATAATTTATTAATTTTTATATATTTTTTTTATTTTTTAATTCTTAATGCATTAATTTTTTTTTTAAATCCTAAATGCATTAACTTTTCTTTTATAATTTTTTTTAGCTGAAAAATTACAAAAAAAAAATATTTATATTATACAAAAATGTTTTATTTAAAAACAAAACAAATGGTAATTTTAATTTAATTTTGAACTTAAAAGAAATTGGAAACAACAATTGAAAAGTGCAAAAATTAGAAGAAATTAGATACAACTTTTTAGTTTAATTTTAAACATAAGTAATTGTCACGACCCACTCTCTAAACCAAAATTGGCTAGAATCCCAAGTTATTTCATAGTTACATGTTTTTAGCTGCGGGAAGTTCAATCATTGAAAAGCTAGTTTACGTAAAAATCCAGTTCTTTGGTGAACTAGATTACAATATTGAAAATTTAAATCTAGAATATAGTTTTAAAATAGTTTTAGGCAAATTTCAAAAATTATTAAAATCTAGTTTCTGCTATTATTATCTATATTTCTCCTTGCTAGATTACAATTACTGATACTAGATGTCAGTTTGATTAGTTTCTCCTTCTTTTATTTCAATTATTGATACTAGTTTTCAGTTTGATTAGTTAGGCTTAATAAACTAGATCAATCGTAAATAAATACAATATCTAGCCTTGCTACATAGGATTCCACTATAGAAACATTGTTTGGTATCTTAAAATTTTTGTAAATTTTGGAAGCCAGATTTTAAACTATCTGTTAGTGGCTACAAATCAAGTTGCTCATTTGTACTAGATTCTATAGCCAATTTTGGTTAAGAGAGTAATATTAATAATTCAATAATTTGATCCAGTTGTTAAATCGAAAATTAGTTCACTAGTTTCTATATACGAATTTATGATTGTGTGATTTTTATTTTAAACAATCTATACATTTTCTTTAATATTTCTTCAAATTGAAAATATCGTTATTTTGATCATTTCATTATTTTGTAGAAATGCAGACAAACGAATAAAGATTTTATACATGAATAAAAAGAAAGCCCAAGAAATAACGATTTTAATTAAGGATCATAGTGAAATTTAACAGCATGCAATTTTTTTTCGATATTTAAAAAGCAATCAAATTTTACTTCAACAACAGCACAAAATAAATAAAACAAACATTTTTTTTCTTAAAAGCTTTTAAATATCATTTAAGAAGTTCGCCGATTAGGAATTTTGTTTTTGCTTGGCCAAAAAAATGTATATACAATTATACATATATATTTTTTCACTTTACTTTTATAATACAAGATGAATGGAAAACGTACGAGATATAATATAACCATTGAAAACGTACCTACATTCATGTATATATGATATTTTCCATCTAAATTTCTACAATTTAACTATCTCTCAAAGGTCCTTGAGTACATATAAATTTGAAAAAAAAAAAAAAAACAGAAAAGAATAAATATTTTTTTCTATATGAATGAGCTATATATACATGAGCATTTACAGGATATTCTATTTTATATACCTGTCCAAATTTCTAGATTGTATATACTTAGGAAAATCAAGAGTAATTGTACATATTTTTGTTTATTTATAATTTTTTTTTATTTTTATTTATTTTTTTTTTTCTTCCTTTTGCGCCCTTAATAATATAAATAAAAAAAAAAACAAAATATGTATAGTTTTTTTTTTTTCTATATACATAGTGAGAGAGTAAAATTGAAATTTTAAAATTTAATCAAAATGTCTAAATAAATAAACTTTTCATATAAAAGTTTTATGTAAAAACAAAAAAAAAAAAAAATGCTGCAATAAACTGAAAAATAAAAAAAAAAAGGATGCAAAAATGTTTTTCTTAAATAGAAATGGAAATATGAATAACTTTATTTTATTACATTGATGACATAGTTTTTTATTTTTTCGTTTTTGATATCTAGTACAATTTTTATTTATTTTTTATTTTTTGCTTAATGATTATTTAATCAAGTTTTGAAGATAGTAGTAAATATTTCTAAAGAAAAACCCTTTATATAATATTCAGTTTAATTGAAAAATTATGAAAGTTCTTATGAAAGTGCTTTAAAATATCATATGCATTTAATGTTTTTGAAATATATTTTCGATGAGAAAATATTAATCAAAAACTAGGTCAAATTCTTATTTTATACCATTAACATCCTTATTTGTATTCAGGATAATGAGTTTATATCCTAATTTAATAATTTTAACTTTATACTAAGTACTATACTATATGTATGTAATTATATTATTCTATTTTTGTAATATTAATTAAAGTAGATAAATGGGTTTATTATAGATTAATTAGAATCTGATGTAATTATTACGACCGCCGAGTTATATCTACAAAGATTTAGTATTGATATACTTAAACACTTATTTTTTTCCCTTCTGTTAGAAGCAGAGTAAAACATTTTTACTCATCCCTTGGTAAATTTTTTTCCTTATATAACCAAACAAATAAAGTTTTAATTTTTTTTCCGTATTTTCATTGCTTGTTTAAAACATATTTATGTTCATATATACATAACATATTTATGTTCCAAATTTGTATTTTTTGTTCATATTATTAAATTGTTGTTTTTTTTTTTTATAATATTGCAGTACGAGCCAGTAATTGATTCAATATCAAGCAAACAATATTTACAACATATAATTTTGTATGAGTGCCAAGGAAATTCTATTGAATTAGAGCAAATGTCTAGGGAGCAAGGAAGAGAATGCCAAAAACCATATAATTTACCATTAGAATGTAATGCTATTGTTGCAGCATGGTCTCGTGGATCAGAGGTAAATTAAAAAAAAATAAAATAAAAACATTATTATTAACATTTTTATTTTATTTTATTTTTGTTTTTTTTTTTTTTTGAGTAAAACTATACAAAAATGAAAATTGAAAATATTTTAAAAATAACATTTTCCTGATGGTTTTAATAACATTAAAAAAAAATGTATATATTTGAAGCAGATCCAAAATAATTTTTTTTTATTTCGTAATTTTTATTAATTTCTCCCCAACATAAACTCATTAAAAACTAGAATAATATTAATTTTATTTTTATTTTATTTTTAAATAAAGGGATTCACATTTCCTGATGAAGCTGGCTATCCATTGGAAACACGACAAGCTAAATTTTATTTAATGGAAACACATTATGTTAATTTAAAACCAGATTTTCAGCAAATACAATATGGACGTCAATTTACAGATAATTCTGGTTTAAGAATATATTTTACGCATAATTTGAAGCCCAATGATGCTGGTGTATTGTCAATAGGTAAAAAAAATTGAATTAAATTGTTAAGTTAGAAGCCCATATATAGGCATTATGTACTGGTTTTTCACATTAAAATCAATTCAAAATTAATATTTCCTGAACATTAAGAAAGCAATATATTGTGGTACTCACATTATTGTGCATTACATAAACATAACATATTTATATTATTTAAGTTTTTAATCAAATTTACAACTTGTCATTTTGTAATTTCATATTAATAATAATAATTATAGTGTTTATAGCTTTGAAAACAAAAAAACTTATCTTTATTTCAAAACAAGAATCTTAAGTGAAGAATTGGATTACTGAAAAACTCAGTGTTGACCTAAGATATCAAAAATCTACTTACACCCATTCCTATAAAATGTTGATATAAATTTTACTTTAAGCTTTTGAAAAGATTCAATTCTTTTTCTCTAGTTTTTCATTTTAAATTAAAAAATTACCGCAATTTAGAAAATGAAATATGAGTATAAATGACATGTTTAGATTTGAAGTTATAGTATAAATATGCATATAAGGCATAATCCAAATTAAATTTTATTATACCGAAGAGAAAATATTAATTTTTATGTACTAAGTGTGTATATTAGACATGATTCTACTCTGTATTTATTAAAACTACTACACTCAATATATTTTCATAAATAAATTATGTTCTTGTTTATTCTTAAATTTTAGTATATACATATATTCCCAATTGAAATGAATATAGAATTTTCCACTATAATATTTTATCGTCCTTAATTTCTTCCTGTAGTATTTATATAGAAACATAAGTATAATTTTGACGATAGACCTTTTTATTGCGATCAAAATTAAATTCATCCACTTAACCTAAAAATACGAAAAATTTTCAAGTATTTATGTATACGATATCGTATATCTGAGGAGAGATCATATAATTGCATGCCCCACATCAACATAATTAAAATACATTCTATATAATACGAAAAAAAAATGTGGTTTTCCTTTTTCCTTAAAACATAAAAATAAAAAAAATAAAAGTTTACGTTATATTTCTTTTAAACATTTTATTTTTGAATTTCTATTATTATTAGGAATGGATCCGAATTGGCGTCATATAATACCACCCGGTCAGAAAAAAGTTGTTTCCGAAGGACAATGTATAGAAGATTGCACAGGATATGCATTTCCACCACAGGGTATTAACATATTTGCTGTGATGATGAAAACACATCTAATTGGAAAAGAAATAAAATTAAGACAGGTATGTGTGTACAGTATAAGTACACAACATTATATTTATGTATCCGGAACATGAAAAATGGTCGTGAAATATATAAACCATATTAATGTAGAGGTTGCCTGATTTAAACAAATTTTATTTTTTTTATTTTTTTCCAGATTCGCCATAATGCAGAATTACCACCAATTGCTCATGACAGTAATATTGACCCTAATTACCAAGATTATCGTAGATTAGCAGCACCGGTACGTTCAATGCCTGGTGATAGATTAATAGCTGAATGCATTTATGATAGTTCATCACGAAAAGCAATTACATTAGGTAAGTTTTATTGCAAACTATTTTTTTTTTTATTTTTATTATTAGGTTTGTGTAATAAGTTTATAATTTTGTTTTTGTTTTAATGTTGGTAAATTATAAAGTTTTTTTGATTTTATTTTTCCCAAGAGAATGTTGTCAGGAACGAAGTTTGTTAGAAAATTAAGGTTAATTCTACTGAGATTGAAATAAATAAAAATTTCTTTGAATATTAAAATTATGATTCGGATTAAATGAGAATTAAATTGCTTTCAATAAAACTATCAAAAATTTAATTGACAGTTGAATTTTTTTGTAACATCAGTTTCACTAAAATAGTAATTTTGTGTGCGACAATGTTGAATAAAGGCTGAGATCGTGAAAATTTGTACTCCATATTGTGCATTAAATTCAGCTGAAACTGTCAAAAGTAGTAATGACTATTTTAGGTTATTATTTTTAAAAATAATAGCAATTGCGAAAAAAAAAATTAATGTCTTAGTGGGAAATTGTTTTCATTGAGTTTTTTTCGCAATATAATTTACCACTGTCTCAAAAATCAAATTTCTAGTCGATTTTGCTAAAAAGTCATCCACGATTCTGACTGAACTGACATTTCAAAAGAAAGTTCGTGTCAAAACAAGTGAGAACTCTTAATGACCCACAAAGAAATATCTGTTTTCATCAATTCATCAATTCATTTCACCCTGATTTATTTCATAACTAAAACTAAACAAATATAAATCTGGGTCGTCACTGATTTTAATTTGATACGAAAAAAAGAAGTAAAATAAGCTTATAAAAATGAAAACAGCTAAATTAAAGACATATTTTAATCTAAAACTTAATGCAATTTAAAAATAAGCAAAAACAAAAAAATCTAGGAAAAATAAAATCAGTGTACAAAAAAAAAAAACTATAAAAAGTTTTTATCTTTTATACTTTTAGTTGAAGTTTTCTTTTTATATATTTAGGGTTTTTTTTCCGTCATTCATTCATTCATTCATTTCATTTCATTTTTTATATATATATACAGGCCCGGCTCGAGGCGTGTGCGAACTGTGCACTGCACACAGGCGCCGTAGGCTCCAGTGATGAAAAAGCGCCTACAAGCCAATATGAAATTTAAATTTCAACAAAAATATTTTTTTTTTTAAATGTATACAAATTTTTTTTGAGATTTTGATTTTTGGAGCAAACGAACTACAAAATTATCTGAAATGTTGTCTCGCAAAATTGAAAATGATATTAATTCAGAAAACATTTTAAACTGGATTTATAACAATAATGTTGAAGAACTCTTTCCAAATGCACTGATTTAAGGGTATTACCATAAAGTAAGTATAAATATGAGAAATTCATTCCATACAAAAAAACAAATAAAAAAAATTAAACAAAAAATATTAAATCAAATAATGAAATCACTATCCCATTATGCCTTGTTCGCATTATAATTTAAATTCCACTTAGATTCCGGAAAACAAATTGCCGTTCATATTACAATATTTGATGAGAACTGGAATTTGATGATGTATAAAAAACAATTGAGAAAGAGAAAAAATGTTTATTGTTAAAAATTTTGACTTTTTATGTCGCTTTTTATCAATTTTATTTTGTTTTTTCTTCATTTTGACTCGAATTTGACAAAGAAAAATTGTTGCCACCTATAACAAAATTTTATAAAGTGAGTGAAAGTAACTATAAATGTAGAATTCCAAACCTGACAAACTGGAATATAAAAGTGGAATATACAAATTCCGGAATATTTTTTATATGAAAAATCCAGTTCATATTCCTGAAATATTCCGGAAAACAGCATATTCCACAAATATTCTCCTAATGCGAACAGCATATTACCGACAATTGGGATAGTGATTTCATATAGACCGACATTTTCTGTTTAGTTTTTTTAATATGAATTTTTTGTATGGGATGAATTTCTCTTATTTATGCTTACTTTGTGGTATTTGTTGAAGGTTTATATTACAACTTCAACACAAATTATTATTTAAGATGCAAACACCTCAACTTTGAATAAAATATCAACGCAATGTACTATGCCAATTTTCAACTACAAACAATGTTAAGATTGTAGGGGAAAAGTATATAAATCAAAGGCAATCATATACATCAATAAATTGATATAGACAAAATCATGAATAACTTTACCCGTTTCAGTTGCTAAAGGTGAGAGAACTTTTCCAAAATTAAAACCGATCAAAAATTACTTCAGATCAACTATCGGGCAAGAAAAATGGAATTTAGCTAGTGTTTGCTTTTTGTAGCCTTTGAGTATCTAATTGAAAACTTTTTCAAAGGCGCCAATCATTCCTTGCACACACACAAAAACAACCACGAGCCGGGCCTGTATATATATATAGTACAGAGTTTATTATATTATAGTACAGTTGTAGTAGTAGTTTGTAGTAAAGTGTAGTTATCTAATAAAAGTGTAATTTTTCATTCTGGCATTAAATTTTTTTTTTTTTTTTTTTTCATTTTCTTTTCTATATAATTTTTTGTTTTCTATTTTTGTTTGTGATTTTCATTTTACTTTATTTTATTATTATTATTATTATTTTTTTTATCTTAAAATTTTTTTTATAAGAAACAAAAACAGGAAAAACATAAAAGTTTTTCTTTACCTCATTTTTATTATTTTAATGTGTATTATATGTATATATATATTATATATAATATGTAATTTCTAATTTCTTTTCTTGTTTTTTATTTTTTTTTTAAACACAGGTGGACTGACAACACGTGAAGAAAGTTGTACAGTTTTATCACTCTATTATCCTAGACAGAAAAAATTAACTACTTGTCATTCTTTGCCAAGTTTACCAACTGTATTACATTCATTGGGAATTGAAGAATTAGCAATGTGAGTATAGTAAAGAAAATTGTATAAAGTTTAATTTTAATTTTATTTATATTTATGTTTGTGTTTTTGTTTTAATTGCAGAATAATTAGAAATTTATTATTTAAAAAATTATAATTTTTTTAGTGCAAAACTTTGATAATTTGTGAAGGTTTATTATAAATTATATTATAAGGTCGTATGCCTGTCAAGGGATCTAGAATAGAATTATTGAAAAGTTTAAAAAATCTGGATGTGGTTCTAAATTGTTTCTTATCACGACAATGAAATGATAAAATTTAGAACCTAATCTTATTAGAATTGAAGTTGGGTTATTGACTGAATTGAATGAAAATTTTATAATAATTTTATTTTTGCGAAAAGTTATAACAAAAATTTTTATATTTTATAATACTTTTGTTTAAATATTTGATAAATTTGATTCATCTTTTTGAAGTTTTTCTAATTCTTTCATGTAAGGACGACAATAAAGACAGTAAAAATATTTGTCTACAGTCATTTTATCAATCAGAATTTTATATTTTTTGAAAAATTGACAACTGAATGATGAGAGTTTTACATAATAGTATATATATTTTTTTTTTTTTTAACAAAATTAGAAATAATTTTTGTAATCACGCAATTTTATAAAAAAAACAATAAATGTCATTATTGAAAAATTATGTTTTACAAATTTGTTGATAAGCGTTGTCATAAATACATTTCAAAATTATATAAAATGCCCATAATTGTCGACATATAAAATATTTTGTTTTAATAAACATATTTATATACATAAATAATACTTATAGAAGGTTACAAAAGTTAAAGTTTTAATTTAAATTGGAAAATGATGAATAAAAATTTTTAAATAATTTATATTAACTTGCTGATACTTTATAGTTTGTTATCGTACTGATTTAAAACTCAATAGGATCTCTTAACCAAGCAGTTCAAGCTCTGAATACATAAAAAAAGAGGACATATTCCGATATTTTTAGTTCTATGCAAATATCGGTGCATTGCGTTTTTTAACATTTTTCAGGTTATTTTCACCTGCGGAGACCATGAATCCTACTTTTAATTCCGTATTCAACAAGCCCAAGAATTTTTTTAGAAACTATCAAAGGTTTACTTATAAACATACAAAAATAATAAATTCTTGCTAAGCATAATAATTAATGCGAAGCATAATAATTCGAAAAACTAAAAATATTCTGAATATGTCCTACTTCAAGCAGGTATACTATAATATTGTTTAAGAGGACAAATATAGTCACCGTGATACATGTAGAACAGAATTAACAGAATTTTAAAAATTGGGTTGGCCAATATGAGTTAAAGAATATTTATCTTTAAAGCTTTAACTAACTTTTCTTTTACAAAAATATTTTCCCACAAGCCTTTTATTAACCTTATTTCGTTTTTTTTAATCTAAAAAGATCAAAACTTCATTATATTATCATGAATTTCCAAAAAAAAAAAAATTAATAGTAGTTATATCTATCAAAGTAATCTCTACACGAAATACAGTTATTACCAAAAATAATAAAAACAAAGAATAAAAAAAACACTATGTAAACATATGAACTACTTATTATTATCCAATTTCCAATTTGCTTTCACTTTTTTTTTTTTTTTTTTTATGATTTCCAATACCATAAAAATAAAAGCAAAATATTTTTAATGAAAAAATGCATAAAAAAAAAATCTCATTTACAAATTTCGTGCTTTAAAGTAAAAAAAAAACAAAAACATGAACATAAACATACCTATGTACATATATAAAAAAAATTATCATATCCAAAAGCAAAACAAAAAATTTTTAAAGCAGATTTTTATCTAAAATTTACTTTTGTTTTTATTTTTTAACCAAAAAGTTTTCATGTTTTATTTTACATTGTATAAGAAAAATATATGGTATGAAAATAATATATATATAAGTATGTTTTTTTGGGTCTAGATATCAAATAATTTTTGGCTAAACATTTAAATTGTACATAATTTCCTTTTTAAGGAAAGCAAAAAAAAAAAAAAAAAAAAACAAAAGTTTTCACATAAATTTTTTTTTCTAAGGTAAGAAAAAAAAATTAAACCATAAAAGAAGACATGAATATGGTTTACACGGAGAAAATTGTGAACCTTTCCATCACCTTTCTTTTTGCACATTCTATAAAGTTCATCGAGTAGACCTATTTTTTAATAAAATCGATAGTTAATTTTTTTTTTAAAAGTCTTGCTTATTAACATCTTATTAAAAAAAAAATTGTATAGAATAATCCTTCATTAACTGTTAGATGTCATTTAGAAATTTATAAAGTAATGTTGTTGCTCTAGTTAAACCTACCTAATAACCATTATTTTCAAGGTCGATTTCCATCAAGAATAAAAAGGTATTTTCCATATTTTTTCTATATCAAATCAAGTGGCATTTGATGATTGAAGTTTAAATGAATGTATTAAGAATTGGTTATCGAAACGTTATGTAAACTTTTTTTATACTTAATAAAATTTTCCGATATGCATTATAAAAGATTAATTGATTTTAGATACAAAGTTTTAACTTATTTACTTACTTTCATAATTTCAGAAAGTTTAAAGTTTAATTTTAAACTAAGTAAAAATTATTTTAAGTAATTAAAAAATTTTAAAATAAAAAAAATTAAATTTTCAATCTTGAACCCTCTAGTTTTAAAAAAATTTCCACGAAAATTTGTTTTTTTATGTTGATTTATTGAATATTTAAATAATCATATATATGTGGCAATAAGGAATAACAGCATATGTCGAGTTATGTCGAAATCGAGTTATTAATGCCATCTTTTTCTACGTGTTATTATTTCTATTCTGTCAATTTTTTGGAATAATCGCTCAATTATTAACTGAAATATTCTTTATTACATAACAGCATAATCTCGTTTTTATATCATTTTACAGATGGAAATATTACTTTAAATTGTTTTCCTGAAAAACAACTTTTTTGGACTTATGTTGTTATTCCGTTTTGCCACAGATATAACTTATTTGCTTCGATTAAGGTAATTGAACTTCAAAATAGTTCGCAGGAAAAATCAAATCTAAAAATTCATTAATATTCCTAAAGAATTAAAAAAAAATTATTTCCCAACCATCAGGTGCGGAAAATTTGAAAAAAAAAAATCAAAAAAAAAATTTTCCACGAAAATTTATTTCTAGATATTTTTTTTTTTAATATTTTATACTTATTGGTTTATTTATCAGATTAAAAAAAAAGTAACAAAAAAAAAGTATCAAGAAACTGTTTTCGATTTAGTTAATATTTCATTTAAAAGTTTTGAAGAAAAGTTTTCCAAAAAAAAAATTTTTTTTTTTTGTTTTTCTTGTACATTATCCTTCATACCCATTTTCCCTTATTTTTCTTCTTTTTCATTTTTTTTTTTTGGTTAAAAGCCAATAAAAATAAAAAAAAAACAAAAAAACTAGGTAAAAAGAAAATTATTAACATTTGTTTTTAAAAGGTAAATAACTTTTTTAGGCATAAAGAAAAACAGAATAGTTTGTAATTTACAAATTATTAACAAAAAAAAAAAAAAACAAAAAATATAAAAAACTTATGTATACTTTTTGAAAAGTTTCTTCCGTTTTCATTTTATTTTATTAAAAAAAAGAAAAATGAAAACAAAATATGGGTCAGAAGGTATCCTCTCTACAAAACGAGCAAACATGAGGGTCTGTCAAGTTATATAATATGATATCATTCATTGAGAGATTATTTTTACCCTTTTATGTTAAAAATTAGTATAAGAAAAAAACAATTTAATTGAACTTTTCATTAAAGTTAAAAACAAGGGAATTTTCTAGTTTTTTAGATATAATAAATAGTTTTTGGGGTTGGGTGATAACCATATTATTAGATTTCAAGAAATGAACATTAATTTCCGTGTAAACTTCAAAAAAAACTTTGATATTGTAGTCCTTTTAAAAAAAAAAAATTGAATGTTTTAATTGTAGAATATCCTTGTTTTGGATATTTAAAAATGTTTAAATGCCATATTAGTGAATGATAGTAAATGATCTCTG
>CAXFZM010000286.1:0-17972 GCA_964007475.1 Hybos culiciformis
CTAAATAAAAAAAAAATAAATAAAAAAAGTTTAGGATAGAAATGTACCCGTATTTATTATATAAATCGATATACAGAATATATCGATAATTCTGATCATGAAAAACTGTGGAAATTGTTCAGCAGATTTTATTGGAAATAGGAAATACAACATCCAATTACATCTTGCTGACAATCCAACAGTATTTCCAAAAATTTATAAAAATAAAAATCTGTTGACTGTTGATCGATATTTGAGACTTCACAAAAGAGAAAATTCAGCCAAGGAAAAAAAATAGTGAATCTGTAATAAGTGGTACTACAGAAGAAATTGTTAATTCTGGGATTGCGATTTATTCAAAACAGTCTATTGGATGTCAAGCTTCTTTGGATTATGACAATAATGTCTTTATTTTTTAATGTTGCAAGCATGAGGATAGAATTTCAAATCAAACTAATACTCCGGTATCTAATGATGAGATTGGCTTTTTTAGAAATAACCCCACTTGTGGATATGACAAAGAACTGAATTCCAAACTTCAGACAAGTGTGATTGGCTGCAGTATGGATGTTTTCTTGCTGCTTTTGAAAATGTTGTTAGATTTATAAAATTGGAGCAAAATTTGATACAAGACATCATAAAATTTCTATACAAAATCATTTGATAATTTATTTGATGAAAATGAAATTAGGTCTGTCCTAAACCGAAATACAATGATGGAGCAATAAGCTAAAATAAAAAATTTAATTATTTAGTTACTTTATAAAATAAATTAATAATTTAATAATCACATTTACATTTAGTTATTCTTTATTATCGGTGCTTGAAGGGTGGTTAACACTGCAGAAACAAATTCTATAATGGTTGTTATTATTTATTTTATAAATAAAAACAATTATTTTAAAAATAAATGTATGTTATATTTATTATTTTATATTAAATTGAATTATAAAAATTAAAATATAATTATTTGAATTATAAAAAATTAAATTAACAACTTATTCTAAGTAAAGTAAATTAATAACTAAATGAAAATTGAAAATTAAAATTTACATAAAAAATTCAGTAAACTTGAATTCAAAATTTTAAAATGAATATAAGAACCACTACAATACCCCCCTTCCAGATAAAAAAATTATAAAGAAAATAAAATTTTATTAATAAATGTTGTAGATGTAAGTGAATGAGGATACTATATGAATGAGCTGACTGAAAGATGTGGCTGCTGAAACTTGCATCAAATAAAAATTAAGATGAGGCGTAGATTGATATTAGAGTTGCGTGATAAATGAGATGGACCAGTAATACTATTTGTTGAATTAGTAATTACCAATTTGTGGCGTTTCGTTTATTTATTCATAGTATTACTGGTCTATTGTTGTTAATGATCAATAATTATTGTTGTAATTAAACAATATTGTTGAAGAGAAGAAATAGTATTCAATTGTTGAATAATAAATTGAGTTGAAGTTGATAATAAATTGAGTTGTAGTTGATGTTATTGTTGTTGCTTAAATGATTGATGTTGCAGTTGTTGATGATGTTGTTGTTGTTGATGATGTTGTTGTTGTTGCTGAATTGATTGATGTTGTTGTTGTTGAATAGATTGATGTGGTAATCATTGATGATTGATGTGTTGTTGAATAGTTGAGAATGCTGAGAATGAAAATAAATAGATGATAATTCTTGAAAATTGTTGAATTTCTTCATTAAGTGTTGATTTTTCGTCTTGCATTTGTTGTTCTTGTCGAGGTCACCAATTATAATGGTTGTTACTATTTATTTTATAAATAAAAACTATTATTTTGAAAATAAAATTATTTTATATTTATTATTTTATATTAAATTGAATTATAAAAATTAAAATATAATTATTTGAATTATAAAAAATTAAATTAACAACTTATTCTAAGTAAAGTAAATTAATAACTAAATGAAAATTGAAAATTAAAATTTACATAGAAAATTCAGTAAACTTGAATTTAAAATTTTAAAATGAATATAAGAACCACTACAATACAACATCGTCTAAATAGGGCATTAGGTTCTGATTTATTCTTACAGAAAGGATGTTAAATGTTTTAATTCTCTGATGAGGATGTTACCGATGCAATTTTGTAAGTTTTTTCTAATTCATTTTTTATCAATTCACCATTATGAACAAAAGGTGGCATCACCATTACTATTATAGCTCCATTGTCTGTAGATATATTTGGGAAACCTTTGTCCACTAAAATTTTATCGCCAGGTTGAATAAGCTCCAAAACTCGACATTCATTTGTTATTTTTATGTCACTCCACCTGCCACCATAGCTCTTACTTACAAAACTGATAAAACCATTTGCTGTGATACTTATTAAAAATTTAGCTGTGAAGTTTGACTTGTAAGATGAATAACAAAAAATTTGATTGTCGATGTCATTAGGCATTTCAATTTTCATTTCGGTACAGTCGAAAATTGCTCTGCAATTTGGATATTTATCCATGAAAATTTTAGGCATTGCCGATTGAACCCTCTCCTTTGTAGGACAAAAAATAAAATTGTTTGTTTTTTTTCTTAAGATTTCCAAAGTGTCGAGAAAAATTTTTGATACTTTTTGACGGCTCATATTCAACAAAACTGCATGCAGGTATACGATAGACTTTATTTCATTTTCATTAAAAAAATCATCAAATGATTTTGTATAGAAATTTTATGATGTCTTGTATCAAATTTTGGATCAAATTTTTTAAAATCTAACAACATTTTCAAAAGCAGCAAGAAAACATCCATACTGCAGCCAATCACACTTGTCAGAAGTTTAGAATTCAGTTCTTTAATGGTGTCATATCCGCAAAATCCAATTTTATTTTTTTTATCACAAGTGGGGTCATTTCTTAAAAGACCAATCTCATCATTAGATACCGGAGTATTAGTTTGGGTTGAAATTCCATCCTCATGCGAAAATAAAGACATTTTTGTCATAATCCAAAGAAGCTTGACTTCCAATAGACTGTTTTGAATAAATCGCAATCCTAGAATTAACAATTTCTTCTGTACTACCACTTATTACAGATCACTATTTTTTTCCTTCGCTGAATTTTGTCATATCGTCCGCTCAGATCAGAACTATTCTAAGTCCATTTTTTTTCAAAAACGGTTCTATTTACTTATTAGCTAGTCAGTACGGTTTCTGATGTGTGTGCAAAAACTCGTTTTTGTTTAAATTGTTTTTCGTGTTCAAAACATAGGTAAGTACAAAATAATCCTATGCCCAACATATTTTTTTTTTTTCATTGTATGTCCACTTATTTGAAATTTAATTAGTTCTGAAACAGGGTATTTCACCCATTGCCCCTCTCAAAATGATTGAAAAATGATATAATTGTAGAATAAACTTTTTGGCATACATCACTTTCTTAAACAAAGAAACAGTTTTTAATCTTAAAATAGCTCTCCTGTAAAATTTTAAATTTTGGACTTAGAATAGTTCTGATCTGAGAGGACGATATGTGAAGTCTCAAATATCTATCAGCAGTCAACACATTGTAACAACTGACAAAATCCCGTCGATGTTGTTACGGATCATAGTCGTAAAGTCAATCAAATTCCGAATGGCTTTCTTTTGCTGATGGTTTATAATCTCCAAAGGCGCTGACTTTACAGCGTAGTGAGGCAAAATAAATACGATTTAGCTAGGAAACTGACTAAACAGATTATTATGACTCGCCGGGAATTATTAGCACATGTGCAAATGAGATAGTTATGTAAGAAAGAAAGAAATAGAAGATATTTAAAAGTTAACGAGGTAGATTATTTTTAGAGAAGGAGTTTTAGTGATTATTCTTAAATTAGAAGGCGATTAGTAAAGATTAAAACACGGGCATCAGCATAAGTTGGTAAATTTCGGTTTTAGTAAAGTTAAAGAATTTAAGAGCGTTATAGTTCAGGTGTGCTGTAAAACCTCAAAAAAAAAAATTTTTGGAATTTGAATTTAATAATTTGAAAAGAAAAACTAAGAGTTGTGTTAAAAATATTTGTGAAAACAAAACAACTACACGGAAAGAATTAATTAACCATAACTGACATAAATCAAGCATAAACCCTATCGGTTTAGCGCCTAGTAAAAAACTGCATAAAACATGCTCTAAATTACTTGATATAAGTATTTTAAAATATAACAAATTTTAGTATAAAATAATTTGTTTTAAATAAATTATTTTTTAATTTATCCATTTGCAATGCTTATTTCAAGAAAATTCTGTAATGATTTTACATAAGAAAATAAAATAAAATTTTATTTTTTTTTTTAATATTTTTTTTATTTTATTTTTTTTTATTTATTTTTTTTATTTTTATTAAATTCTATAATTTTATTTCTTATGCCTTCTTTGGGATTCGAACCTGCGTCCTTAGCATTGCAATTCGTCAACACTACCACTCAGCTACGGTATTGAAATTTGGAAAGTATATAAAATAGAAAATATAAATTTGGTATACACAATTTCTGACTGAAATTATTTTCTGCATTTAAGCAAACGTTTTCTTATTTTAATCTGCAATTTTTTCAATAAAATTAAGAAAATGGTACTTATATTATTAAAAAAAATTTTGGTTCAATTTCAGAAAAATATGCTTAAATTATTGCATATTTTAGTAAATACACACGTATTAAAACATATTTTAACTATTTTAATATTTTCTAAGATTGAAAAAGAATTTGAATAAACTATTTAAAAAAAAAAAAAGATTTTGGAAAAAAAACAATTTGAATAAACTATTTAAAAAAAAAAAAAATTAGAAAAAAAAAAAACTTAAAAAAAAAACTAATTTGAAAAGGAAATTATTAGTGTGAAGAATTTGAAAAAAAATCGTTAAATATTTTAAATTTTTTTTGAATTTTTGGAAGTTAACATAAATTTTGATAAGAATGTCAAGGAAAAGTGAACTAAAAAGAGAATTAGTACGTGAAGATAGAAAAATAAAAGAGTTACGAGAAGAAATAAAATATTTGAAAGATAAATTAGCTGATTTAAATGAATATAAGGAAAGAAATGAAATGCGTGGTAGTTCAACTAATCGGAGAAATGCAAGTGAATGTTGGAGTGATCAAGAACATGGTATGTCCAGTCAGTTATCTAATGTCAATTCAGTTGTGATGGGATTAAAAGAGGTTAGCGTGTTTATACCTGAATTTAACCCAGAGGGAAATTCGAAAATTTCTGTTTTAAATTGAATAAGCAATATAGAAAAATTAAAGGGTATTTATTCGTGGAATGATCAAACTGTTCTATATTACGCTTCATTGCGTTTGTCCGGTCCGGCACGAATGTGGTATATGCATTGCAGAAAGATTTGGGAACATGGGAAAATATCAAATCTGAAATTATTAAGAGTTTCCCTGCAAATGATGACGATGGTAATATATTGTTTAAAATAATGAGCCGGAAAAAAATACCTAACCAGTGTATAGAGACAGAGACATATTTTTATGAAATAGTAGGATTAGGTCGACAAATAAATTTACCAGATGAATCAATTATGCGTTATATAATTTCGGGATTGACGAACGAAAATATAAAAAGTGTTCCGTTAGCGAGTAACAGTAAATATTTTCATGAACTGCTGAAACAAATGAAAAAAGTTGAAGACATAGAAAATCAGAAAAGAAATAGTAAAAGAAAGTCTTTTACTAATTATAATGCAAATCGATTTTCACCATATCAAAATTTTGATTCTGATACAAATTTCAAAAATTCATTTCATAAAAATAAAGTAGAAAAAGAGAAAATAATATTTTGTTTTCGTTGCCGGAAGGAAGGGCATTTTGCTAGAAATTGCAATAATAAACAGGTTATGAATGTGAAAGATGTTTTGGGATTTGATCAATTTTTAAATAATAAATATTATCCAAAAATTAAATTAAATAATGTTGAGATGATTGCTTTGATTGATTTGGGAAGTACCTGTACAATAGTAAAGCAAAGTATTATTGAAATTTAAAAGTAATTATTAGAGTCAAATAATATTTTAAGAGGATTTGGAGGCAGTCGGGTACATTCCTTGGGGAAAATTGTGGCTGAAAATTGAATTACAAGGTTTTTCTGCCGTGATTGATATTATTGTAGTAGAGGATAAAGTTCAAGATGTTCCTATTATTATTGGACATAACTTTTCCGATATGTTGAACGTAGAAATTATCAAAAAAAGGCTCTATTGAATTAAAAAAAATTAAAAATGTTATGGTAATGGATGAAAAGAAAAAAAGTAAAGCAATAAATGAAAGTGATGTTTAAATTAATGAAAAAATTGGGAGAGACAATATTTTTAAGGTTTTTTTGAATAAATATAGAGAAAGTTTAGCATTAAGTTGGGTGAGATCGGGAGAACCGATGTTGTCTCCATTTCTACCACATCGGTTCTCTTTAAAAGAAAATAAAATCATAACTTATCGCCCATATAGAGTTGCTTATGGTTTGAAAACACATTTGCAAGAAAGTGTAAATAGTTTGCTTGAACAAGGAATAATAAGACGTTCTACATAAGAATATGCTAGTCCTGTACTTTTAGTGCCAAAGAAGAATGGTGAGTACCGAATGTGCGTTGATTTCCGCAAATTAAATTCTATTACAAAGAAAGAATGTTATCCTGTGCCAAATATTGAAGAGACTCTTAATACATTATCGAACAAAAATTATTTTACTAATTTGCATATGCTTAGTGGATATTAACAGATTCCAATAGCAGAAAAGTCTAAGCATTTAACAGCTTTTGTAACCCTGGAGTCTCATTATGAATATAATTGTATGCCTATGGGATTATCTAATGCACCTACTGAGTTTATGAGGCTGATGACTTTAGTATCAGAACAGATTAAAAGCCCTGATTTAACTATTTATATGGATGATATATTGATATCAACGAAAACTATGGATGAACATTATATTTTATTGGAAGCTCATGTTTACTCGCATTGGTACGCAATTCATGTTCACCATCTGGATCGTATAAAATTAATAATGGTCGTCTACCTAATTGATTTTTCAGAGTAATAAATGATTTATATTGATCAGAGTTCCATTGAAAAACTGCATCTTTTTTTAATAATTTCGTAAGTGGTCTAGCAATATCTGAAAATTTGAACAAAAATCTACGAAAGTAACTAGTTAATCCCAAAAATTGTCTGATTTCTTTCACATTTTCAGGTTTTTTATATTCCATAACAGCTAAAATTTTATCTGAACCTGGTTTTATTCCATCACTAGATATTTCATGACCTAGAAATTTTATTTCATTTTGGAAAAATTGACATTTTTTTATATTCAAAGTTAATTTTAATTTCTTTAATTCGTGAAGAACTTTTTCCAATAAAATATAATGTTCATCCATAGTTTTCGTTACAGATCGGGGTCTTTCGTTTACCTCAAAAGATTTTCAGAAGTTTTGCGAAGAGAATATGGTTATTCATATTAAAACAGCAGTAAAAACACCACGAGCAAATGGTCAAATTGAACGGTACTTTAGAACTGATGGCAGAGACTGGGATCAAAATATAGTTGCGATTCAGTGGGGACTAAATTCATTGAAACATTCTTTTACTGGAAAATCACCTCAAGAATTATTGATGTCTTATACACCATAATCCATTTTGAAAATTAAATTACTATTAGCGTTACAAGAAAAATCAATTTCGTCTGAGCGCGAGCTGAACGAAGAAGAGTTGTCCTTAACAATATTAAGAGATCGAATTTGTTCAAAAATTAACGAGGCAAGTTGTCAAAAATATAAGAAAGAAAACAAGCTGCTAATAAATATAAATTAGGAGATTTGGTATTAATAAAACAAGAAGCACCAGCAACTGGGGAGCCTAGAAAAATTCAACCAAAATTTAAAGGGCCATATAAAATAAAAGTAGTGTTGGAAAATGATCGATATGTAGTTGCTGATACAGCAGCGGTACAGATAACTCAGAAGCCATATGAAGCAGTGCAGGCAGCAGACATATTAAAACCTTGGTGTAATTAATATTGATGAATTTTATATTGTTTTTCCTAATTCTGTAGAAGATGATATATCAGATAGCAATTTTGCTGAAGAATAAAAAAAATGAAAATGAAAAAAAAAAAAAAACAATAAATTTAATCAAGTTTAATTTGAGAAATGATGGGAAAAATAAAGGAATACTAGTTAATATTTGAAATTTAAATTTTTTTTATGTAAGGCAAGTAAGAATACAAGAGATCAGATAGAAAAGTAAGAGAAACAAATTCCGCTAAGTTAATATTGATGTAATGAAGAGAAAAGAATTTTAGTATACCTTGAACCAGACATTTATAATGTTATGGTTGCAAGGCAAGCACAATTATACCCTTTGTTTCAATCATATCAGTTCATCTAAATAAGTTTAATGAAACTGAATGTTATGATCAAAAGCCAAGAAAAGATTTGAAGTTAAAAAAAAAACACGAAGCAGTCATAGAACTGCCGACAGAAGTTTAAACTTACTTTAAACTATGAAATAACAGTGGCTACAAATAATGAGCCGCTCAGTTCAAAATGTAAATTAACATTTTGTACTGAACAGCCCATCATTTGTAGCCACTGTTATTATTTCATAGTTTAATAAATTTTTTAAGTATAATCTTCTGTCGGCAGTTCTCTGACTGCTTCCTGTGTTTTTTTGTGTATTTTCCGCCAGTACGACCTAATCGTAGCTCCCTGCCCAAAAATTTTTCGGCAGATAATCTTTTTTTTTTTTGTAAATTTTGCGTCGGCACGACCTAACCGTACCTCCCTGCCCAAAAATTTTTCGGCAGATAATCTTTATTTCACCGGAGCTACCTATTTTGAAAAAAAAATTTTTTTTTACATTTTGAGTCGGCACGACCTAACTTTACCTCCCTGCCCGAAAATTTTTCGGCCGGTAATTTTTATTTCACCGAAATTACCTATTTCGGATTTTTTTTTTTTGTGTATTTTGCGCCGGCACGACCTAACCGTAACTTCCTACCTAAAAATCTTTCGCCAGGTAATATTAATTTCACCGGAGCTACTACCTATTTTCAAAAAAAAAATTTTTCGTATATTTTGCGCCGGCACGACCTAACCGTAGCTCCTTGCCCAAAAATTTTTCGGCTGGTAATCTTAATTGCACCGAAGCTACCTATTTTGGAAAATATTTTTTTTTTGTGTATTTTGCGCCGGCACGACCTAACCGTAGCTCCCTTCCCAAAAAATTTTCGTCATATAATATTTATTTCAACCAAATCTACCTATTTCGAAAAATAAATTTTTTTGTGTATTTTGCGCCGGCACGACCTAAGCGTGGTACCTGGAATATTCGTCTATAATAATTCGTCTATAAATAATTAGTCTAAAAACTATCTAATAACATTTCAACTAAAAGTGCAATTCGTCTAAAAACAATTAGTCTAAAAATTAATCATCTAATAAAATTTCGTCTAAAAGGGCAATTCGTCTAAAAACAATTAGTCAAAAACTTTTCGTCTAATAACAGTTCTTCTAAAGTAGTTCGTTTCAAAAGGAAAATCGTTTGAAATAAATTAATTATTAAAACTATATTGTATCAAATTCAGCTAAATTATTAAATTTAAATTTAAAAAGAAAACAAATTTTCATTTATCATATTTTTAATATTTAATTTAATATTAAATTTGAGTAAAACGGAATAAGCGGACAATTCGTCTAAAATTAAGTAGTCACCAAATTTGTCCACAATCAGGGATTACAGCGCGCGCAATTTACGTGCAAAATTTTGTTAAATAAGGTTGTAATTCCTGATTGTGAACGAATTTTGTGACTACTTAATTTTAGACGAATTGTTTTAGACAAATTCATTTTAGACTTATTGTTTTTAGACGAATTGTTTTAGACAAATTGTTTTAGATGAATTGTTTTAGACGAATTGTTTTATAGAAATTGTTTTAGACGAATTGAGCTTAGACGAACTGTTTTAGACGAATTGCCCGCGAACCCCTAACCATACTCCCTGCCCAAAAATTTTTCATCAGATAATATTTATTTCACCGGAGCTACCAATTGAAACATGATTTTTACCCTCTACCAAAAAACTCACAACGCGCCTAAAGAAGTATAAACAAGCTGCTAATAAATATAAATTAGGACATTTGGTATTAATAAAACAAGAAACACCAGCAACTGGGGAGCCTAGAAAAATTCAACCAAAATTTAAAGGGCCATATAAAATAAAAGTAGTGTTGGAAAATGATCGATATGTAGTTGCTGATACAGCAGCGGTACAGATAACTCAGAAGCCATATGAAGCAGTTCAGGCAGCAGACATATTAAAACCTTGGTGTAATTAATATTGATGAATTTTATATTGTTTTTCCTAATTCTGTAGAAGATGATATATCAGATAGCAATGGTGCTGAAGAATAAAAAAAATTAAAATGAAAAAAAAAAAAAAACAATAAATTTAATCAAGTTTAATTTGAGAAATGATGGGAAAAATAAAGGAATACTAGTTAATATTTGAAATTTAAATTTTTTTTATTTTTTTTATGTAAGGCAAGTAAGAATACAAGAGATCAGATAGAAAAGTAAGAGAAACAAATTCCGCTAAGTTAATATTGATGTAATGAAGAGAAAAGAATTTTAGTATACCTTGAACCAGACATTTATAATTTTATGGTTGCAAGGCAAGCACAATTATACCCTTTGTTTCAATCATATCAGTTCATCTAAATAAGTTTTATGAAACTGAATGTTATGATCAAAAGCCAAGAAAAGATTTGAAGTTAAAAAAAAAACACGAAGCAGTCATAGAACTGCCATCAGAAATTTATACTTACTTTAAACTATGAAATAACAGTGGCTACAAATAATGGGCCGCTCAGTTCAAAATGTAAATTAACATTTTGTACTGAACAGCCCATCATTTGTAGCCAGTTATTATTTCATAGTTTAATAAATTTTTTAAGTATAATCTTCTGTCGGCAGTTCTCTGACTGCTTCCTGTGTTTTTTTGTGTATTTTGCGCAAGTACGACCTAATCGTAGCTCCCTGCCAGATAATCTTTTTTTTTTTGTAAATTTTGCGTCGGCACGATCTAACCGTACCTCCCTGCCCAAAAATTTTACGCAGGTAATCTTTATTTCACCGGAGCTACCTATTTTGAAAAAAAAAAATTTTTTTTACATTTTGAGTCGGCACGACCTAACTTTACCTCCCTGCCCGAAAATTTTTCGGACGGTAATTTTTATTTCACCGAAATTACCTATTTCGGATTTTTTTTTTTGTGTATTTTGCGCCGGCACGACCTAACCGTAACTTCCTACCCAAAAATCTTTCGCCAGGTAATATTAATTTCACCGGAGCTACCTATTTTCAAAAAAAAAATGTTTCGTATATTTTGCGCCGGCACGACCTAACCGTAGCTCCCTGCCCAAAAATTTTTCGGCTGGTAATCTTAATTGCACCGAAGCTACCTATTTTGGAAAATATTTTTTTTTGTGTATTTTGCGCCGGCACGACCTAACCGTAGCTCCCTTCCCAAAAAATTTTCGGCAGGTAATCTTTATTTCACCGAAGCTACCTATTTCGGAAAATAAATTTTTTTGTGTATTTTGCGCCGGCACGACCTAACCGTGGTACCTGGAATATTCGTCTATAATAATTCGTCTATAAATAATTAGTCTAAAAACTATCTAATAACATTTCAACTAAAAGTGCAATTCGTCTAAAAACAATTAGTCTAAAAATTAATCATCTAATAAAATTTCGTCTAAAAGGGCAATTCGTCTAAAAACAATTAGTCAAAAACTTTTCGTCTAATAACAGTTCTTCTAAAGTAGTTCGTTTCAAAAGGAAAATCGTTTGAAATAAATTAATTATTAAAACTATATTGTATCAAATTCAGCTAAATTATTAAATTTAAATTTAAAAAGAAAACAAATTTTCATTTATCATATTTTTAATATTTAATTTAATATTAAATTTGAGTAAAACGGAATAAGCGGACAATTCGTCTAAAATTAAGTAGTCACAAAATTTGTCCACAATCAGGGATTACAGCGCGCGCAATTTACGTGCAAAATTTTGTTAAATAAAGTTGTAATTCCTGATTGTGAACGAATTTTGTGACTACTTAATTTTAGACGAATTGTTTTAGACAAATTCATTTTAGACTAATTGTTTTTAGACGAATTGTTTTAGACTAATTGTTTTAGATGAATTGTTTTAGACGAATTGTTTTATACAAATTGTTTTAGACGAATTGAGCTTAGACGAACTGTTTTAGACGAATTGCCCGCGAACCCCTAACCATAGCTCCCTGCCCAAAAATTTTTCGACAGATAATCTTTATTTCACCGGAGCTACCAATTGAAACATGATTTTTACCCTCTACCAAAAAACTCACAACGCGCCTAAAGAAGTATAAACTTCAAAAAAAGTTGTATAGTTGAATATACAAATTGTACGATATTCATGCGAGATGTAAGTAAAAATATTGAGTGTTGTGAATATATTAGAAATGTTCACTGAGAAAAAAAAGTATTCACTGAGGACAGTGAATGAGTAGGTTGGCCGAGCTGTAACAACTGACAAAATCCCGTCGAGGTTGTTACGGATCATGGTCGTAAAGTCAATCAAATTCCGAATGGCTTTCTTTTGCTGATGGTTTATAAGCTCCAAAGGCGTAGTGATGCAAAATAAATACGATTTAGCTAGGAAACTGACTAAACAGATTATTATGACTCGCCAGGAATTATTAGCACATGTGCAAATGAGATAGTTATTTAAGAAAGAAAGAAATAGAAGATATTTAAAAGTTAACGAGGTAGATTATTTTTAGAGAAGGAGTTTTAGTGATTATTCTTATATTAGAAGGCGATTAGTAAAGATTAAAACACGGGCATCAGCAAAAGTTGGTAAATTTCGTTTTTAGTAAAGTTAAAGAATTTAAGAGTGTTATAAGATTTTTTTTTTTATAAATTTTTGGAAATACTGTTAGATTGTAAGCGGGATGTTATTGTATGTTTGATTTCCTATTTCCAATAAAATGTGCTCAACAAATTCTAGAGTTTTTCAAGGTATTCCATTCAGTACCATCGTAACTAAAATTAAAATATATGCTTCATAAGTAAATTTAATATTGCGGCCAAAATGAGCTTTGCATGTAGGGGTTTGTTTTGGTAAAAATGTTTTGGAGAAATATAGAAATCTAAGATGGTTTTGTTGACACAGACTCTGTTTCGGAGATATGGACCTACATATGTATTACAGAATGACTTTATTTTTGTATACAACGTATCGCGTCTAGAGTTGGCAGCTCGAGCTACTCGGCTCGAGCTAGCTCGAGCTTAATCGTCTAAAAAGAAACCGATAAAGCTCGAGTTTCTCTACGAAAAAGCTCGAGCTAAAAAAAATTAAATTTAGCACATATTCAACCTGAAACTTTTCGTAAACCCGAACCAATAGCTCCAATATTCAAATTTTTTATGCAACATTTGCTCCTAACTTCAACTATTACATTTGCTGTTAACTTCAACTATCGACGATAGGCTAAAATTTAATATTTTTTTATTTAGGTGATTTCCCGTGTTACAAGTATTTTAGTTGTTTTTTGTTTTTTGTCCAGTTTTTCTATATCAACATAATATTTAAAAGTGAAATCAATTTTAGTGGAAAGAATTGAATTACTAGGTAATAATATTTTAAATAGTTGTGTTTTTAATTAAGTTAAATTAAAGATATATTTTAAGGTCCCTAAGATGGAGTCCGAGGTATGGAAATATTTTAACAAAAACAGTGCAGAGGAAAAAGCAATTTGTAGTAAATGCAACAAAATTTTATCTTGTAAAGGTTCGACTACATCAAGCTTGATTCGCCATTTGGAAACTATACATAAAATTAAAAGAAAATCTGTAAGCGAAAATATAGAAAACAATAATCCAAGCACATCATCAGAAGCATACGTACCTGTAACAAAAAAGCAAAAGGTAGAACCACAGGGATTAATGACAAAATTTTTGAAAAAAGCATCAATGGCTGAAATTTTGGCAAAATTGGTTGCAATGGATGGACTTTCGGTTAATAGTATTGTAAAAAGTTCTTTCATACGAGAATCATTTTCACGACAAGGCTACTCTCTACCAAAAAATAATAAAACTATAATGAAATTGGTTATGGAATTTTACAACGTAAAAAGGCAAGAGTTGACTGAATATTTTCAAACTATGATAAGAGAAAATAAAAAATTTAGTTTGACATTAGATGAGTGGTCGAGTAAAAGAAATCGGCGATATATTAATGTAAATTTGCATGTAACTGATGAAAAACAGTATAATTTAGGACTAGTACGTATTTATGGTAGCTGTCCGGCTGAAAAAGCAGTAGAGCTAGTTAAAAAAAAACTAAATGAATTCAGCTTAAATTTTAGTCACATTGTTGGATGTACAACAGACGGAGCCGCGGTAATGGTAAAGTTTGGTCGTTTAATTCCGGTCGCACATCATCAACTATGCTACAACCACGGAATTCACTTAGCAGTTATGGACGTTCTCTGTGGAAAATCTTCTGAATTTATAGTAATGGAAAACATGAGTGAAGATTATTGTGACAGTGAAACTGATGATTCTATTGGAAGTGAAAGTGATGATAAAAATGACGATGAGGTTATGATATCAGTAGACCACCTGCCTTTACGGTTTCGAGAAAATTATAAACATCTTTTAGAAAAAGTTCGAAAAATTGTAAAATTATTTAAAGTTTCGCCATTAAAAAATAATATTTTACAAAATTATGTTAAAGATGAATATGGTGGAGGTAAAGAATTAACTGTACTGTTAGACTGCCGAACACGTTGGAATTCAATTCAAATAATGCTTGAAAGATTTCTGAAAATGAAAAACAGTATTAAAAAAGCTTTAATTGATTTACAGCTAGAACATTTATTTGTTAAAGATGATGAAGTTGCAGATATTGAAAGTCTTTCAAATACATTAAAACCAATTAAAATGGCAGTCGAGGAATTAAGTAGGCGCAATATCAACCTTCTTACCAGCGAAGGCGTTTTAAAATTTTTATTCGAATCATTAGAAACTCAACAAACTGTTATAGCAAAATCAATGCTAGTAGCATTGAAATTACGTCTTGAAGAACGAAGAAACAAGAATATTATCTCTACAATTAATTTCCTACAGAATCCATCAACATTAAAAGACAGCTTGACATTAGGATTTGATGGCTTTTTTAAACTGAATAATAAAACTGAAATTATTAAAAGTATCAAAGAAATAGCTTTAAAGGTTTTTACAACAAGTGCTAGTGCAGTGGAAGTGGAAGTTTATTCGGATGAGGACAAAGATGATGATGTACAAAATTCTAAAGTTTCATTATCAGAAAAACTTAAAATGAACATTGAAAATTGTTTAAAACCAATGAGTGTTAAAGAAAAAACAAACCAATCTTACCTGAAAGAAATAAATATGTTTGAATGTACTGGTATAATTACTCCCAACTTAAACAAAATCTTTGAATATCTTAAAACTATTCAGCCTACATCTACCGAAAGCGAAAGGGTTTTTTCAATGGCCAGCAACTTGGTAACAATAAAGAGGCAAAAACTAAATGATAATAGCATCAATGCCATTTTATTTTTAAAAAGCTATTTTATCAAAGCTAATTAAACATTTGATTTTTTTAATTTACTTTATTACATTTTATTTAGTACTATCACATTGAATTTGAATTTATGAACTTAATAAAATATAATTTTTTTTGATAACTATATCCAACATATATGTTTTTTTTTTGAAATTGTAGGAATTAAAATCCTTTCATGAAAGCTCGAGTAGTTCGAGCTACCCGAGCTCGGAAGAAAAAATGCTTGCCAGCTCGAGCTCGAAAAAAGTGTCGGGTTTTGCCAACTCTAATCGCGTCTACCATCTTACCAATTTTTAGCAAAATTGTGATTGAATTGTACACGTAAACAATCGGAATTAAAAATAAAACTTACTTGACTCTTCGAACTATTCTTATCCATTTTTGTCTTCGTACTAATTCATACGGTTTATTTGGAAAACTATAAAATTGAATTGAAGTATCTGTGTTATAATAGTAATTTGAACATCCAACAACACAACATCCCATTCTAGACTTAGTTGATATTTTATTTCTTCCCATTTTTTTCAACCCAACTATAAAAGTTTTCTGATTTATTCTCTTTTGATACTAAAACAATTTTTTTACAGAAAAATAAATAATCTTTGAACACTATTTAATCCAATTAAATCTAATTTAATTTATTTGAATTTATAATTATTATAAATAAACAGTCACAAATTTTATTTATTGATTTTCACTTTTATTTTCTGAACAAATTATTACCGAAATTATTCAAAATATTTTTGTACACATTTTAAATAAAGACGTCAAGGGTAATAACGTATTTGTTGTTTAATTATTACACTGGAGGCAGCACCTGACACGGCCTATGGATCGTAAACTCAATTGACATTACTACACTCTGTCCATCTTCAAAATTAACTATTAAGAATACGTTAAGTTATTATTGTTTATTATTGGAAACTTTTTGAAAACTTCAAATTGAATTTCAAATTTTTAATTTTTGATGTGTACTAGCTAATAATTATAATAAGTTTCCTGGGCTGAAAATCATTTGAATAAATTAAATTTCTCACCACATTAATATCTATATGGGATCTGTCAGATAATTTTAGAACAATATCAGGAAAATCAGGAAATTTTGTCAAAAAAAAAAAAAAGGGTGATTTTTATTTTTTTCAGTTTGTTCTAATTTGTGCACATTTTTAACAATTTTTTTTTTAAATAAAATATCAAAAAACAAAATTTTATATAAAAATTAATTGCTAGATTACTTTACTATCAGATTCTTTACTATCAAAAAGTGAATTTATAAGTGAATTTAGACATATATATTTATATTAAAAAAAAAGTTATAAAAAATTCATCATCAGCATATTTTTTATTCGCGAAGTATTTCAATTAAGGATAAAGCAAAAGTTTATAACCTATTTGTTTTTTTTTTAATGTAGTCTTAATGTACTTAAAAATTCTGAGGAATCTAAATTGAATCCTTTAATTTTTTTTGAGGAGCCGGCAAAACTTACTTAAATTGAAGATTTTTTATTTTTTTTTAAGTCTGCGAAAATATTTTATGGAAGGAATTTTTAATTTTATAAATTTAATGAGAAAATAAGAAAAAAACGAAGACATTTTTTTTAACAAATGAACTAAGATTGGGTTCATTAGGAAACGAAATTATTATAAAAAAATATAATTAAAACAAAATATATATTTTTATTTCTTTTTATATTATACAAATTTAATTTTTTTTTTGGTAAATCAAAAATTATCTGCAACCTCAACCTTACGCTTACAAGAAATAAGAGAAACCATGACTACAAAATATATTTTATGCCAAATATCAAACTTAACAATAGTGATTTCACTTTAATCAATATAATTTTAATAATTATTTGATAAATAATTTTAATAATAATTTGATAAAAAATATTGTATGAAAATATCATAGAAAAAGAACAATGTTACTGCTAGTATAATGGACGCAGAGTTATGATGCATTTGTAAAATTGCCCGCAGGATCATTTGTATTTATATATTTCATATTTTATATTAATAAAATGTTTAAATTTCTAAGAGGTATAATTACTAATTTATTAAATACATATTTAGTCACGATAATAAAAACAATAAAATTTTCTTCGGAAAATCTAGTATGCTTACTAAATATAAAACTGCAGAAAACGAATAAAATTGTTCTTCTATTACAAATTTACTCTAAATCTAAAGTGCTGAAAAAATAAAAAAAACATCGAAACCCTAACAATTCATGTACACCTAGAATTTTTTTTTGCGTTTTTAAAGCTCTTTAAGTGTATATTTGCTCCCTTAAGAGCCCTCGACGTGGAAATCTGTTTTCTATTTCTGTTTTTTATTTTTGCAGTTTTTTTTGTTTTATTTT
>CAXFZM010000287.1:0-11243 GCA_964007475.1 Hybos culiciformis
AACAGTTATTGAAGTATGCAAAGTATAATTTATTTTCAAGGCTGGTTGAGAGCTACTAATTTCCAAAAGTGAAATCGATTTACCAGTTCATTAGTTATAATTAAAAACATATCATTCTTTAAACATAACTTAGATCGAAATTGTCATTTTTAATAAATCATATTATATTCTGATTTGGATTTCAGAATATTTATTTAGCAAATTTAATGGTTTGAGATTTGTAAAGAAGAAACACTTTTTTAACGTACTCCGACTTCGAGCGAATACAGTCCTTTCAAAATTTAAAATTTCTGGTTAAAGATAGAATTTATAATAATGATAAACTAATTTGATAATAATGATAAATATATTATATTTATCGATGAAAATATAAATTCAAAAAAAAAAACATAAAAATAATGTAAATACTATGTGCATAAAAGTATTAAGAAATCAATTTAAAACTGCCTATACTGGCAATAAAAGTTAGTCCTATATCGTTTAAAAAAAAAAAAAAATAAATAAATAGAAATTTTGTTAGGTTTATGTCTTTCATGGAAATTTGTTTTTCTTTCAAAACACTTTTCAATAAAAGGATGAAAACTTTTACATTTTTATAATAGGAAATAAATCTTTTCCTTTGACATTTAAAGATATAATAAAGGTTTTACTTTTTTTTTCTTTTTTTTTTTTAAATATTTATTTTTTTATTTTTATTTTTTTTGAAGACATGTTATTATCATGTAAGACCCTCTTTTCTTATGCTTCAAAAACAAAATCCAATTTATGAAAATATACAAAATTGTACTATACCTACTCGTATTTTATGTACAATATAAAAAAAAAAATTGATGAAAAGACTGAGAGGGATTTTTTTTTAAACATTGAAGTATGTTTTTTTTTTTGGAAACATATAGTGTTCTTCTCTCTGTATATATAGTGTTAATCCACTGACAACAGGTTAAATACTTCATTTCGTAGAAGAAATACATAAATCTAATAATGAATAATTGGAAGAAAATGAAAAGAGTCTGAAGATGAAAATTATCTTTTATATTTAGAGAAAAAAAAACTTTATAAATGTATTTTAATCAATATATTTTTTTATTATGTCCCTAGTGGTTTATTGACCTTAATAAGTACATTTTCTCTCCGTTAACAAAACATCGTAATAAGAAAATATTTTTTTTATTTCTTAGATCATTGAATTACAAAAATAAGCATCCATCTTGCTTTATTTTATCATTATTAATTCAATTTTGTATATAATTTTTTTTTTTTATTAAATCTAACCAAAAAATTTAATTTTATAGAAAATAATAAAAAATAGTATTTACATTATTAACGAATAGCGGGCCTATCTCGGAATATTGACTCTTTTTTTTAATAATTATCCTTATTTTAAAATTGTTAAAATTCTGCAATAATTAAAAGATTTTGGTAAATAGTATTTATATGCAAATTAATTCTTTCGAAAAATAACCACTAATCTACAAAAATTTTCTCGAAGGCAAACGATTTGTGTTATTTAAATTTTCAAATGTTATTCTCGTTATGCATCTTGTTATTGCGAACGTAATTATACGCAGTACTTTTTTTAAGGTAAATTTAAGGTAAATAATTTTTTCGCTGTTGGGTATATTTCATGTATTTATGTATATACAGGCCCTGAGAGAGCTTCAATGAGGCCCGGGCCCAAAATTTTTTGGGGGCCCTATACCCTTCAATTTATTTTAATCTTAAAAGAAAATCCAAAAAATTATGTAAAATAATATAAAAATAAAATAGTTTTAAAAAGGCCTCGCTTTAGAATTGGCAAATTCCTTAATAATTTTGGGAAAAATCAAGTTTTCGTGTATAGTCACAATTTATATTTAGATTTGAGAAAACATTTAGTCTTTCTGGAAACATTGGCGATCTGTTAAAAATGTATATTCTCTTCAAGGTACTAAAGCTTCTTTCAGCGAAAGCAACGGTTCGACTCGAAAATATTCTAATTGACAAATTTGGAAACCGCTGTATTAAATTCGCTTCAAGAATTTTTTTTTATTAAATTTTCAGGTAATGGATCTATGTCAAAGTTACTTCTATAAATATTCTTTAAAAAAATTTATATTCATCAATTATTTCAATAGAAATTTCCTTTGAGTATTTTTCTAACAACCGATTCGATGAAACTTTTATTTCTTTCTCAGATATAATCTTCAAATAACCAAATAACTTTAATTAAGTTGCAATTTTCATGCAATGATTTAAATTGCCTTGATAATCCAGATATTTCAGAATCAATAACACAGAATACAAGAACTTTTTTCTGCTATGTGAATAAATTTTAACCGATTTTTTAATAGAAAGCTACAAATTTGCTGATTTTTTTTTTAAATTGGGGGCCCCAAAAATCGGGGGCCCATGCCATATGGCCCTGCTGACCCCCCCTCTATCTGGGCCTGTGTATATATATATGTATTTTTAATTCAATTAAAAAGTTTTTAAAGGACATAAATCAAAAATTATTATTTATGTAATTTTTTTTTTACTCGCAAAATGAAAGCAAATTAACGAATTCAAGAAAAGGGTATGACATTGTTATGATAAATCATGACATCAATTTTTTTTTTTGCAAAGGTTATCTTGTTATTTTAATAATATCGTGATGGTAACGATTATGTTGGATCAACATTTAAATTATAAATGAAAAAGTTAAGAGAGAAAAATTCTAAATAATTATGTATATATATTTTCTTTGTTTCTTATGTACGTTCGATTAATAACTAAAGATTATGTCTTAGAACAATTTTTCGAATACAGTATAAGAGGATATCATTTTCTTAGGACAATTTTTGCTTTTCTACTATTTTTACTATTTTTAAGGGATATAACAGCTTAAATAAAAATGTGAATAGACATTTTTTTTCTATTTGCTAAAAAAATATTTCGAAAATATACAAAAAAAATGTGTAAATTAGAGATTACAATGTCCTTAAAAATACTTGAATTAAAACATTTTATGCTAAGTATACGAGTAATTTCTATTTTATCCATACGAATAATTTTAATATTATGACGGAATGGTAAAATGGTAGATTGAAATCCCGAAAATGGCAAAAGAAAAATTAAATAAATTAAGAAATTGTTTTGGCGATTTACAATATGCTTACAACTTACAACTCTGATGTACACCTGGAGTGTACACATCAAACTACAGAGTTTAGGTTTACACTGGAGCGTGTATATATTAAACCATAGATTGTAAGTTTACAGCAGAGAGTACAACAGTATTAAACCACAGGGTTTAAGTTTACACCAGAGAGTTTTCATTATTGAACCACAGATGTAAATTTAGACCAAGAGTGTACAATGTTAAGAAACAAAGTGTATGCTTACAAAACGGCGTGTATATTTTTAAACCATACAATATAAATTTATATCAGAGCCACATATTATTAAGCCACATGATGTAAGTTTACAACAGGGAGTTCAGATAATTAAACCAAGGAGTGTAAGCTTACACCAAGGAGCTTATATTTTTAAGTCAAAAATTTGAATCTTAAATCAAGCATTTCATATTTTTAAGCCAACAAGGGTAAATTTAAACAAAAAGAGTAAATTTTTAAACAAAGACGGATAAATTTACCCTTATTTTTAATGTAAAAAATACACAACTTGTACAATTGTACTCTTTTTTGTGATTTTTATTTTTTTTTACGCCTTTATCAGTTGAATCTTAAATAACGAGGGTAATATTACATCAAAAATTACCATTATAATCGACGTAAAATTACGACCAAAACTATCGATTTTCTAGAGTGTAGTTAATAATAATAATACAATAATTCGTTTTATGTACTATTTTTTATATACATACATGCATACATATTTTTAATTGAAAAAAAAAAACTTAAATCTCTTTTTTATTCCTAGCAATAACCAAACTATAATAAATCTTATTTTCTAACATTAAAGAAAAAAATATATATAACTGGAGTTTATTTATTAGTGAAGTAAATTTGTTCAACTTATGTCAGCAAAGTTTAACAGATTAATTTCCTTTATAAATTTTCTTATGAAAAATAAAATTTAATATACATATATACAATATTATTATGTATATGATTTAAAAATGTTGATTTATTTATTAGGTATTAAATTATTAGGTTTTTCTATATAGTGTTATACTGTCTAAAATTATATAAATTTTAAATATATGTATGTGTTTATCAGATATTTTATAGTAGATATTATACCGATTATTATGGAATTTAGTATAGAATGTTTCTTATCTTTGTATAAAATTAATGCTTTCAACATTATTTTATAAGTTCTCTAAAAAATGTATTTACTACTTCAATGATTGTAAAGTTGAGGAAAATGTACCAGCAATAAGTAATTTTTCATAGCCTTGAGAAAATTAAAGGAGAAATAAAAATTTCGTTCTCGATTTTCTACAGACTCAAAAACATAATTGAAATTGAAAATTGAAATTAAAAGGAGAAAGAAATATTTAAAATTGAAAAAAAAGAAGAAATTATACCAAGAAGATTTAAAATAAAGGCTTTGGTTTTGTTGAATTCAAAAGGCAATTAATTAATAAAAAAAATTTTCAACCAGATTTGTTTGTTAAGTAGCCATCAACGCAGGCATACTCACATGTCGCGTTATTTTAAAGTGACCATCCGTACAGCATTCCGCTGTATTGTACAGCATTTCTACGCTGTATTGTACAGCATTTCTTTTTTTTTTTTAACAGTTACGGCAACGGTAACTTTTAGGTAATGCTTAAAGTTACGGCAATTTTTTTTTTTTTTTGTAAAACAGTTTTTTTTTTAACTTAATTATAATGTCCTTTAAATGAATTGTAATATAGAAAATCCATTAAATAAATCAATTGATCTTACTTCATTTATTATTAATTAATTCAAAACCAATAATAATAAAAAAAATCATATTTTCCAATGTATTATGTTTATGTCTAAAATTTTATTTACATTTTTGTAAATGCCATAAGTAATTATTAATATTATATAGCTAATAATTGATTTATCACTTCATTCATATTATTGACACAGATCGAATTTTTATTTTCCTAAAAACAAACATTTTTTTTTAAATTATTGGTAAATATGAGAAAAATGAAAGCGTGGTTATCTGACCAAAAATATATAAATATACGAATATACCTACTCCTATTCATAAATAAAAATAACATACCTATATGTAATTTTTTTCTGTTTCTGCGAATATACATATATTTTTATATCTGATACATTATTTGTATCTACAATAAAAAAAATACAACAAAACTGTAAACCTTTATATCCTGCATAAATAAGGATCAAATGGTAAAAATAAAATCACATCATAAATTTTTATAGGATTTTTCGTTTAAAAAGTTTCATTTTTTTATGTATTGCTCGATATAATGGATTTTTTGCGTGAAAAATTATTACTATCAAAATTATAGCATAAAAAAAATATATATAAACATTATAAAATATTAAAGATGTTATTCCAATGGAGTGGTCAGCTTTTATATGCACAACGTAACATAAATTTTTAGTTACTTATAAATATGTATATACAACATTGGGCACATCGGTAATACAAAAAAAACATAAATATTTTTCAATAAATAATCATATACATAGATAAACAAAATCAATCAAAAGAAAAAGAAAATTTTTGACTTTATTTTTTCTTGCTTCGGTGAACTAACTAATCTTTAATTAGCCCATCAAAGCTATGATTTCGTAAAACGTCAAAAATATATTTTACGAGTTAGTTATGGAGCAGTTTGATAATTTTATTTCTAGGGTAATCAACAATGGCAACAAGGAAAAATAATTCAGAATTTTAAAATTCAAAGCCTGTATTCAAAGTCTTAAACTTACAAATTCTTAAAATAAGGAAACTATAAATAGAATGATTGAAATTAGAATCATTCCGATTTTGTGAAACCTTAAAATTAGAAAATTATATACATAAAAATACATAGAATTTTAATTTTTTTTTTTTTTTAGAGTTTCTATACATATAATTTAATAATATTGGGACGCTATTGGTACGTTTAAATGAATTGATTTACCATTTTAAAATTAATTTTTACGATTCAATAAATAAATAAGTTTATTAATGTCCAAAATTAGATTTTTTTATGCAGCTAATTGCATTATATCGAATTCAGATTTTTCAAGCGAAAATTAAATTAATGTTTTACATATTATAGGAACATTTATTTTTAAATTTAACCAATAATTCACAAAAAATATACTGGAGCGGACTAACACATTTTCGAGCCATATGTCGACGAATAATATTCCTCAGCAATCAGTCTAATCACATCCTAAATGTAAGCAATTATTTATATTCACCTGAAAGCAATTAATTATATTTACACAGAAAACTTATGAATTCTCAATTGCTCTTTTATTATTTGAGAATATTTTTTCTTGAAGTCATTGAAGGATCATTGAATATTTTAAATTGAATGAAATTATATGTTTTTGATGCTGTGAGGTCAATTTTGTATTGAAATGGTGTCCTTTATTAATTCCTTTATGATGTTTTTCATTATGATAAATTTTCTGTTCTTTTTGCTGTCTTAGAAATTGCATTACCGATCTTGTTTTTTTAACCATATATGATAACGTTCTGGATTCAAGTCGATCCAATTTTGAGTCTTGGTTTGAATTATCATTTCATTCATATAATTTTGAACTGATAATTAATTTGTTACGGTTTTTGCGAGTATTTTATTGAGATTTGTAAGTCCTCAGTATAATTAATACCTCATCTCAATGTTAAATAATATTAAATATTTATTTTAAATTCTGGAATATTTTTTTGCTTTAAAAATTTCTAATTTTATAAGACAATTTCACAGACAATAATTTTATCTGATTTTATTGAATTTTAAGACTAATTTTTCAATCTTGAGTTAATTAGGGCCTTTATACTTTTATTATATAGTTTATATAGCTTTGAACAGGACAAATGCATGTACGGATAAAATAAATAAAAATATTTGCAAAAAAAAAAACCAACCTTTACATTTCATCCAGAGCAACCTCTCAATAATAATACTGAACATAATAAAAAGCTTTCCAGATTATTATGCGGATAAGCATAAAAAAAATACATTTTACACAAGTGTGTTGCTTTTAGAATTTTTCATCTTTTTTTGCCTTTAATAAATTGAGATTGAAGATATCGCACCAAGTAGAGTAGCTCATCAAATTAAAATTTATTTTTATAACAAAAGAAAATTTGATTGCAAAATGCAATTTTTTAATTAAAAATAATTTTTGCATGAACACGAAAATGAAAATTTTGTCGTTTTTGATTTTACATGATGATATGCATTGCAACTGAAAACATGCAAAAAAAAAAAAATAATAACCGTGTAATCTTTGAAGTTAAATATAAAATTTAGATTACAGGTTAATTAAAAAAAATCATATTTTCTTTAAGGCCCCTTGTGGAATATTTTTTTTATATATACTTAAATAATGTATATACTCCAGACAGATTAAGATTAAATTCTAGATCTGAATTATATGAAAATATTAACAGTAGAACAAACAACTTTTTCGTGTTCATTAATTATGAATCACCAGCCTCAAAATTTTTAAAGTTTTTGAATTCAAGGAAATTACCGACATTAATCCAGTACTTGCTAAAAAAAATATTTCTAGTTTTATTTTTAATTATTTCACTTGAAAAGATCGCGCTGAATTTTCGTTCTGAAACTTGTAAAATTAATTTTAATGTCTATACTCTACACAAGGTAGAAAAATAAATTTCCCTGAGCAAAAGAATTTATTTATAGCTTTAAACGACTTTAGGTCAACCAGCATAATTTCGCAATAAAATGGATTTGTTCTGTGTTGTGTACTTGGTATACTTTTTTTTTGGTTATATAGTAGGCTCAACGCAAACCTAGAAACTTCAATAGTTTTATTGCATTTAAATAAAAGGTATAAACTGTCAATTTGTAGAAATTTTGATGAAAAATCGTACTTTAGAGCTTCACTTCAGAAAAGAAAAAAAAAATGAAAAATAAATTGTCAGTGTCAAAAAGTAAATACAAGGAACAAATGTTTTTAAAAAGAAAAAAAAAACTTTGTGTTTTTTGAACCAGAAGCCAAACAATCTTTAATAAGGGTACCAGCCTATTCGCCAGCTTCTTTTACAACCATGAAATTCAAACAATTAATAGAATTATATACTTTTTTGATTTACAAGAAATATTTTATTTAATTTTCCCAATGCTCTGGTTAGTTTCAAAAGATTAATATACAATTGAACATTTTTGTGTATTTATTTCATAAAATTTTACTATTCTAAAGAAAAATCACTATAAATTTTTCTTCAATCGTATAAACGAAAACTGTCTAGAGAAAAAAAAACAAAATGTCGAGAAGTTTATACATATATTTTTGAGAACAGCATGACATGAACAGATCTTCAATCCTTCCGTTATTTTTCTGAAATAAATTGCATCATTTCACGAAATGAAATGAAATTAAAAATAAAATTAGATTGAAAAAAATAAATATTTATATTATATACATAGATTGTATTTTCTTAGTCTAACATAATATATATCAGGAATGTCTCCAGGGTTAAGATGAACCTCGATTTCATTTTTTGTATAACAATTTTTAAATTTTTTTGTTCTAATTTAAATCGTTTACTATTACTACACATAAAAAATCGAAAATACATTTAGGTTCTTGAATATAAATAATTGTCAAAATATTTTGATAATTCATATAAAATAAATTAAAATAATCGAGTTAGATGAGATGTAAAAAAATAAATTGATATGCTTACAACTTTTTCTTCGTTTGCAAAAAGTAAGTAAGAAAGTAAGTAAGTAATAATATTGATTTCTTCATCACCACTTAAGAATAAATATACAATGTAAAGAATAAAAAGTGTTTTATTTCCTTAAAATTTTGGGGTCTTTTATGATTGTAGAATAAATTTAATCAATATTTAAAGACTTAACAAAAAAAACGCATTTGTTTCAAACACAGAATTTAAATGTATTCTTAACATTCAACGTAAATACATTTATTATTTTATTTATATATATTTTTTTGGCTTAATTTCCTGTCGTTTTTTTAATCCCTGAAATTGTTTATATACATTCCGATAGATGTCGTTTCAAACCCATTAAATACCGTCGCTCTCACTTATTCAAAATCTCTATCCATTTTCTGTTTGGTTGTTACATATAGAAAACGAACAAATAAGCACTCACCAGTCGTTTTATGAATATTATGATTATGCCTGTTTTGTAATAATTTTTGATAAAATTTCCTTATGGATGACTCTGTATCTGAAAATTTACTTTTTTCATCCTATATCCTTGTCGATTACAAGTTGATGTGCTAAAAAGCAATTTGGTTTTTCTAAGTAATGGATGTGTCCAATGCTGTACAAGTCCGTCATTTATTTTATTTGAATTTAATTATAGAGAATTTATTTTATTTTTTTCTCAAATATCAGATTTTATTGGTTAAACTTTAATGTTAACGTGAGAACAAAAAATGATATATATATGTACGGATTATTGAAAGTTTATTGTAATTTTATTATACTATATAGGTAGGCACATAAGTATTGAAATAATTCAAAGTATTTTTTAACTAAATTTCGAATGACAAATGAAATTTGATTGCATGAATTTCCATTATTTTTTTGAAGATAAAAAAACGATCATTTATATTTTTGTTTGTTAGGAAAATGTACATATTTTTCACTTCATCCCTTATTGAATTTCGCGGTAATATTGTTTTCAGAAAAGGAAATTAAAAGTGATAATCAACAAATTGCTTTTTGTCCTTTAATTATTTATATTGATTTCGAAATTCAATTAAGGTTAGTACAAACAAGCAGTTAAAGTTTATTAAATATTTTGCTTTTTGATTTTTGTTATTTTGACAAAATTTTAAGACCATTTTGCATCAAAAAAGCAGTCTTTCTGTCTGTATCTGTATGTCAAGCACTTAAATCAGAAATTAGGAATTTAAAAATTGACGAGATTCACCAAATTTCTTGCCAAACAAAAGAGATACGTATTTTTACGTCTCCATTCGCAGTTAGGGTTGCCAGTTTTTGAAAACCCGAAATCTGGACAAATTGAAATTTTATTGGTTCAAATCAAAATTTTTTTTCAAAATTCACTATGAAATAAATTAATTTAGTTTTTTTATCGATCAATATAAATTTTTTAATTCATAATGAATTCTTATTATAAATTTTGAAAATTATGATATAATGATACAATCTACTTCTACATTATACAAAACCAGTGCATTTTTTGTAAAGAAAAAGGCTGTGGAACTCAACATTTTTCTGTGTAGGTAAGTAGCCAATTCTCAGCCAACTGACTCATTTCGGACGCAATTTTGTATAATCCATTTAAAAAAATTGCCAATTCATAATATATTTTTAATTCTGTTTGGAATATGTTTATTGAATGAAAAAGCAGCATAACCCAAATATTTATATTGAATTGCTAATAAAAAAGTTTACTTTATGAACACAGGACAAAAACACAATTTTTAATTTTTAAATTTTTTGAAAATAAAAATTCGAACTTTGCTCGGTTGTGAGACTGCTAGAATATTAAAATATATCAGTGTGGCAACCTGCAAGCAGTGGAAACCTTCAAGCACTGGCAACCTTCAAGCAGTGGCAACCTGCAAGCCTCTCCCCTATATATTAATAAGGCCGAGTTAATAGCTATATTAAATAACCCAAGTATCAAAAAAGATTGCACGGGCCTGACTTAAACGAGTATATAAGATTTCGACTATGGATCCGAAAGAGGATTTTATTAAAAGTTGGTACCTGAATAAAGAGCGATTCCGGAAATATTTGAAATCCAAATGTTGAAATCGTCATGTATACTTCATTTATGACTCATAAATTATGAGGATGTTCTATATTTTGTAATTTTCAGCTCAAATAGGCATTTTCTCATTTTCAAGCTAATTTGGATTAAATGTAAGTTTTTAGTTCTTAAAGAATACATTTTTAGGTCTTTCTTATGATAATGAATTTACTCATAAAAATGAAAGTGAACAAGAATATCGTTAAATAGTTCATAAGTACCTTCAAAATCTAAAATATTTTTTTGTTACGATTTTTAATATGATTCAAAATTTAAACTTTTGTGCAAAATTCGCAATTATACGAACATACAAAGACTATAAAAGGATATTGTTGAATTTATACAAAAATAATCTTTTGTC
>CAXFZM010000288.1:0-19877 GCA_964007475.1 Hybos culiciformis
AATACACACCGAAAAAAAAAATATACTGCTCGCAAGTACAAAAAACGACCTTAGTACAATCCTACTTGTGACAAGTAATATTAAAATTCGAAAATGTTATTACTTGATGCAAGTACTGATTTTCGAAAATTTGTTCTTTCTGTAACTTAAATGTTGTTTTCATTATATAAGTATGAAATTCAAACAACTATATTTTATTTGCCTTCAGTTTTATTTCGAAATTAATTATAGGTCCTGATGCAAAATTTTGAGGAAAACAGTTGCGTCAAGTACAAATATATTTTTGGTAATCAAAAAATTTGTTATTAGAATCATTATTAAATTTCGATTACGGCTATGCATTTTTTTCAACAAAATCAAACTAGTTCTTAGAAACACCTTATTAGTTGGTTCAAGTACTTTTTGTTTCTCATTAATAAAAAATATTTATATTGCAAACATAAAATATTTATAAGCTGTATTTTGAAACTGATTTTATTGAAAAATTCCGTATGAAAAGCACTATTAAACTTAAGGTAGGGCAACGAAAAACTTCTTACAATAACAAAACAGTTCATAAAAATAATTTATTAGTTGGTTCATGCACTTACTTTTTCTAGACAGCTTAATATTGTTTATGTGTCAAGTATGAAATATTAGAAACTATTATTTTGATTCTTCCTCTTACTAATTGTTTATTGCCACAAATGTACGATATACTAATAAGCACTAAGATTAAACTAGCTATACAGATTTTTGGTACTTGACAAACCAAATATGAATTCACTCCAATCATAATAATGCTTGAAAGTTAAGTTTGATACTTACTTTAAATATTTTTTAGTTAAGTAATATTATGCTGGAAAGTCCAATATTCCTCCCACTAAAAGGAATTTACTTTCTTTAACTATTTAATTTTTATACAAATGACTATAACTGGTTCTGACGATTGTAATATAGTTGAAATAATATACTTCTAAAAGTAACATAATAAAAATTTGTTTTGCAGAAATACTTAATATTCTTGTAGTAACAATTTCATAATTGGTGCAAATACTCTTAGAATGAAAGATTATACTGACGGTTATTTCAATATGATTGCAGCAAGAACATTCTTACTGGTGTCAAAAAGTTTGAAAATTTCTTGGATGCACAAAAATTTATTAAGGTAAATACTTTCAATATTGTATCAACTCCATTATGCTTCAGAATTTATACTTAAGAAAACTATAATAATGTTTTCGTTAAAACTATTCGAACGTTACGTTCAAATTCCCTTTTTCTTTTCAAATAAAATTGATTTATTAATATGTATGTATTAAACATTTGCAAACAATTAAATTAAAAAGGAAATTTGAACATAACGCTCGAAAAGATTTTCCGATAACGTTATTATCATTTTCGTAAGTATAAATTCAGAAACGATGGATTTTTGAGACAATACTGAAAAAATTTACCTTAATAAATTTTCGAGCTTCCAAAAAATATTCATACTTGTCATACTTGTTGATAAGAATTTCCTTGTTGCAAAATTTAATAATATAAGTTCTCCCTGCAATATCAATATGTAAATATGATCCGTTTAATATGTCTTATTTGTGGCTGAAATGTATGTATATAAAAATTATTAGAAAAACATCAAATTTTTTAAATGAAATAAATTTTATAATTCTTTTATATAATATGTTTTACGTTTTACATGCTTACAAAACTTTTTTAAAATAATACAAAATAAAGTTGAAAATTTAAAAAATATTTAGTCATTATTTGTAAATTACATAACATAACTACCTATAATTAGTTATTTATTGAAAATTTGATATACAATAAATGACAAACTTATTTAATTGCTTTTAGCTTACGTAGGTTGATATGTTTTATTTCAAACATAGTATTTGATCTCGAAAATATTTTTAAAACTAGCTTTCAATACAATAATACAAAAATTCAAAAACTTCACCTCATGTTAAATCTCCTTTTTTAATGTTTAGGAAAACATTTTACCAAATAAATTTCGCAAATGCACAGAAGTACACAGAATAAAAATTTTTCTAATTTATTTATTAGTTTTGCAAAAATAAAATCAAAAATTAAATGATCAACCTATTGCAATTAATTTTACTTTAGAAGATACAAAAATATTTAAGTAATAAAAAATAATTTATAAATAATGTACATAGATAGAAATAAGTAGCTACTACTAGTAGTTATTTGATAATATTTTTATAAAAGTGCAAATCATTCAATTGCTTTAAATTTATATTAAACATAAAACAAGAAATCATTCAATTGCTTTAAATTTAACATAAATTCGTATGTTTTATAATACTAGATCGAGCAAATATTTTAAAAACTAAGTACTAACATTTTGAAAGTAATACAAATATTATCATTACTATTATTACACATATTATTATATTTGCATTAAAGACACAAATTCTTAATTCATTTTTGCTTCAATTTAACAAGAATCCTTTAAATAAAAATTTTACAAGAGCATTAACCTTATTATTTGTTTAATTTAGTACAAAAAATAATGTCCCTGAAATAGATCTGCGAAAGGCATTAGTTCTCACTTTCGAGTGATATCTTGCCCTAGGGGACGACTTCATTTCATTTATTTTTTCTTATCATTTTCAGAAGAGATCTCTTCATCGTAACAAGGGATTTTACGACTACGCAAACTAAAACTTTTTCCGCAAAAGTGAGAAATAACGCTCAAGGGATCTTCATTCAAGAATGTGTTCAGTCCCATGAAACAAGTTTTTGCTTATTAGTGTGAAAAATAAAAGAATGTTTATTCAAGTCCAGGTTTCTGTAGTTAATTAAAACATATTTTCCGGAAAACTCAACTACGTGTGCAAAGAAATGATTATTAAAACCCCAATTGAAAAGTTTTTCGCAACAAAAGTAAATATTATTATCTGTTATTAAAATAGTTTTGATTAGGCCAAAAATTGGTGTCTCATCTATGTTTGTAGATAACTGTACTATGCAATTATTAGTAAATTTAATTTCATTTATCTCTATCCAATTAACTGAAAAAATGTCAGCCGGTGGTAAATCAAGATTGTATGTTTGGTTAAAAGCAAAATGATCGACTTTATTTGAATGAGAACGTTTAAATTTGTTTTGTGAATAAATAGTATCATAGTTTATCAAAAAGTCAGCTATTTTCATTTGAAATTTCACTGCAAAGGATTGTAATAAGTTTTTTCTACAAGTGATGGTTTTGGAAATGTCTTTCCAAATTTTGTGATAAGATTCAAACCGCATGCAAGACATCTTACTTAAAGGACCCACATTCTTCATAATATTTGGATAATGAATCATAAAATGATGTTTAGGTTTTAGAGAATCATTAAAACATTTCAAATATAGTTCATGGTGTTCAGAGATCAAAATTTTAAGATATTCGCATGTTTCGACATTCACAGTTTTTTCAAAAACAATTGACATAATTTCTCTTAACAGAATGTATAGACTCCATTCTGCAGTGTCTTCTTCAATTAAGTCACCTATAATATATGCGAAATTTTTGATAAGAGTCATCATTTCTGAAGCTGAACATTTTATTTTATTTTTGTCTAACATTTCTTCGGTTATTGAATTTAAATTAGTATTAGAATAAATAGGACTGAAAGAAAATTTCTTTATTCTATCATTAAGTTTGTTTAAAGTAAAAAATTTGTAATGATATATAAGTTTCTTTAAAATGTTAGTAAGGTTATAGTGGCATACGCCTTCTAATAAATCATGCATTATATCTACACTGAAATTCTCCGTAACATGAAAATTTTCTAAATCATTCCATATCGATTTTTCTTTTATACCACTTGCCGAAACATCAATTGTTTCGCAATCTAGATCATAATTTTCTAAAGTTCTTAATGTTAAACTGTTTTCCGTAGTTTGAGAAAAAATTATTTCTTTGAAAGTCTTACAAAAGCGACAAAAGTAATTGGCTACAAAACTTTCAACAAATCCTAACATGGAATTAAGCCCAAGATTATCACCTAATATTAAAAAAGGTACCAATTTCACAGTTTTAAAATTTTTGAAGTTTACTTTGATTCCTGAGTTTTGTAATTTATTTAAAGTCTCAATTAACGGTTTGAATATTCTACTATTACCAAATATTTTTCTATCCTCGGAAAAAAAAAATAAAGCTACATAGATGTAAGCTAGTTTAGATTGAAACTCAAGTGGCAAACTGGGAATGTGAACATATACCCCACCTATTTTATAAGCACCACTATGTGAGCCTAATGCATTAAGTGGTTCGAAATCGTCGTAATATATTAAGAGTGGAAGAACGATTGTTGATTCGTCAGAATCTATTTTCTTTATTTTAGATTTCCATAAGGGTGATTGTATAATATTTGAAATAACGTTTGATTTTGAATTAAGGCTCTCAATATATTCTACAACTTTTTCAAGAAAATTTGGCACATTGAAAAGTTTGGAAAATAAATCTTCTAAATCAATTAGTTTGGTAAAAATTTTTTCACTCTTTAACCGAGGTTGATTGTTGAAATTTTGAATAGATTTTTTAGAAGAAATAACATAGTCCTTAGTTTTTACAAGTTTACCATTTTCCCTCAAGTTTTTTAAGAAAATGTGTTCGGAAGGTATGTTATTTCCTTCAATAAAGTCCAAAAACGCTTCCATGTCCGAAAAAGTTATATTCCTAAATTCACTAAAGTCTTTAAGGGCCGAGAAAATTTTTTGATACTGTTGATTTACATCCCTTAACATATTTAAAGTTTTTTTTCTTGGAAGTGTTTGATCAGAGTACAGTTTCAATGGTAATTTAAATTTGAGGTTTTCAAAAGAAGAAATTACTTCTTGCATTGAAACGTAGTCCCCATTTTGAGATTGTGAAATAGTAATTTGATCGTTATCGATTTCATTATAGTTAACTATATTTTCATCGAAATTAATAATATTACGTTTCTGAGGTGAGTTTTTACGTGCGTGTTTATTTTCATTTGGTTTAAAGTGTACAATGGTTTCTACTTCTAAATTTTGTTTTATTTCATGGGACTGACAGTGATTCTTGAATGAAAATTTTGAAGAATATTCCCTTGAACAGTTTGCATATGGGCAGTAAAAAATTGGAGGAACATTACATTTTAAGCAATGGGTTATATAAGTCTTATTATTTAAGAAATATGTGGTGCAATTTTTACAAAAGAAATTAGGCATGACTCAAATCTTTTATTAGAGTTTCTACTCCAATAAACCTACCCTCTTTTTTATTTATTCCCTCGTCTGTTAATGCAAATATATATTTTTGTACAAAAGTCCAGCAATGCCGAGACGTATTTGGATATTCCAAATCCAATGTCCAAAAAAGCTTAAAACATAAACTTACGGCTTCTAGAGGGTCTGAAAAGATGAATCGTAACTCATTCACAAGGACGACAGCAACACAGTTTTCCAAAGTTCCGATCAAGTATACTTTTGGCTGAATTGGTCGATTTTCTTTGGTAGCTTCACTTTTCAATGTTTCAATTGCGATGTCGGCAGTTTCTTGGTCCTAAAAATAAATATTGTTAACTTTGATTTAATATATTTTATGCATATTTTTAATAAATAATTATTTAAATAAAACGAATACCTCAAATACCGATAGGAAGCACTTAGAAACTTCCAATTTGCTTGGTCGGATAATGCCTTTTGCTGCAGTATTTTTCACGGGTGGATTAGGTAGTAAAAAACAGATTAGCTGCAATGCGAGTAATTGTCGTGTATCTGAAAAATATATAAAATTTATATTTTCAAATTAATGTTTTTGAACAAAATTAAAAGCAGGCACGTATTTATAAATCATTTTGAATTATAAATATTTCTTAATTATAAATAAAAAAAATTGGAAATCTACTTTTATTTGTAGAAGTTTTGTGTTTTAATATCAAATCTTGTATAGTTTTGTCTCTTTTTTTTTCCGCATGGATTATAATTTTGTCACATGATTGTTCAAAATTTCCAAATTGTGTAGTTGAATAAGCTTTCTCAAAATCACTTTCAAGCTGCAAACATAAAATGGGTTATATATTTTTTTTTTTTAAATATTTGTCTATAGGCACTTACTAATTTATACCCTTCAGCTAACTTAATCGCTGGAAAACTATCCAAATATTCTTTCGTCGAACAGGTTTCAAATAAAATGTAGCGCAATCGTCTACTTTTTTCCCAATTGTTAACAATTTCTTCCCAAGGACAAGAATGTTGTTTTATAAAAGAGAACGATTCCTCTTCAACTTCAACGTCTATTGTAGACGGTTCAAGCAGGAAATTCTTTCTGGGATCTATAAAAATAAATTTTTTTTTACAAAATACTTAGATAAAAAAAACTAAAACGCAATAGTGAAGTTCAGTACATAAAAGTATCAAATTTAAAAATTAAATACTTCGAGTGAAGTAGAATCATTCACTCTTAAATCTTGATTTGTATTTCTATTAAGTAAGTTAAATTATTGATTTATTAAATAACTAAAAAAAAAATTAATATCTTATTACTTACCTTTTTCTTTTTTACTTTTTGGACAACTTCCCCGTTTCGATGAAAGGCCTACTAACTGCAAAGAAGCTCTCAAATTTCTGTACGAAGCATATAATTTTCCTCTTGCCTGACTCCCTTCACCAGATGGAATAAAATATGTGGCAGTTGTTTCGGAAGGAATGATTTCAACAATTAATTTGGCATACAACTGAAAATCCTCTCGAGTTATTCTAAAATAATACATTACAGGTATTTTTAGTTTTGGAAAGAAAAAATAAAGCAAAATATTAATAAATTAAAGATAAATTGATGTTAAATGAATGATAACTCTTACACTCGATCATAGGCATTTGTTAGCAAGTACTCTATAATTGCTTGAGCAATTTTAGTCCTTTCATTATTTTCGATGATCTGAAATTTCTTGTATTTTGCAAAAGCTATTTGCAGACTCACATTAGGAATAGCCAGAATATCCTACAAGCAAATATTCTTTCAAAAAAATTGTTAATTGTATGCAGGTTGTTTGGTACATTTAGATTATGTGCAGGAAGAATACTATGCAATTTGGGTATGAAATATGTAATTTATGTAAAAAAGATATTTTCATAAATCTTAGTTTAATAAGGAAATGTACCCAACACCTAACATCATAAAAAAAATGTTTTTTTTTAATTATTAAATTAACCTCTTTTGTGTAAATATTATTGTATTTAACGAAAAGCATATTGAATTCTGGATTAATAGTAATTTCTTGAGCTTCGATTCCTGAAACTAAATTTAAATTAATGATTTGATGAATGTGAATAATTTTATTGGTTGTGTCATTGTGTGTTAAATTTCCATAGGTTTACTTCGACAAAATTAAAAATTTGGAATTAATTTTTAGTTTGATGTACATTCTTTTGTTTTACAGTATTAATACTTAGTATAAGTGTTATAATTAAACTGAAGCAATCCGTTATGTTTTCGAAACTTCTAGCACATAAATTGTCAATGATCCTAAACAAACAAAATGTTTTCAAAGTATGTATGATTTTTCCTATGTCTATGGAGCAAACAAGAATCCGACCGGTCAAATACTAAAGTACATTATATTTTTTGTAAAGTTTTAGTGCGGTTTTGTATTCACCCTTTTTTGTTATTTTGAATTATATTAAATAGTGATTAAACCTGAAAGCAATTTTGTTTTTATTAACACTCAGTCAGCAAGTTTTTCTGAACTATTTTTCAAAGAGAATTTTTATTTAATAAAATGTGATTGAATTGTTTCGTCCTGGTGTCAATAATTTCAAATAAGAATCTGCTTGAATTTAGTTTTAAATTATTTAAAGAAAAAAAAATTGTTCAGGTTAAATAACTATCTAAAAATTCAAAACTACTTAATTTTATGTCAATTTCAGACGTTGTTAAAACTTTAACACTTTTATTTATGTACGTAGAAATCGTAGTATATATTATATACTAATCGAAATATCCGTTTTCATACGGGAGTGCCGAACTTACATTAATCATCCTTCCGCCCCTCCATTTCACCCCAACCTCCTGCCTACCTTCCGCCCTTCCGGCCGTCCCTTCCGCCTCGCCCTTCCATCCGCTCTCCCTCCCGCCCTTCCAACCGCCCTTATGCCGCCCTTCCGCCCGCCCTTCCGCACGCCCTTCCGCCCGCCCTTCCGCCCGCCCTTCCGCTCGCCCTTCCGCCCGCCATTCCGCCCGCCCTCCGCCCGTCCTACCGCCCGCCCTACCGCCCGCCCTTCCCCCGCCCTTCCGCCCGCCATTCCACCCGCCCTTCCGCCCGCCCTTCCGCCCGCCCTTCCGCCCGCCCTTCCTCCCGCCCTTCCGCCCGCCCTTCCGCCCGCCCTACCGCCCGCCCTACAGCCCGCCCTTCCGCCCGCCCTTCCGCCGGCCCTTCCGCCCACCCTTCCACCCGCCATTCCGCCCGCCTTTCCACCCAACCTTCCGTCTGCCCTTCCGCCCACCCTTCCGTCCGCCCTTCCGTCCGCCCTTCCACCCTGCCCTTCCGCCCACCCTTCCGCCTGCCTTTCCGCCCGCCCTTCCGCCCCTCCCTTCCGCCTCTCCCTACGTTAAAAAATAGAAAGACGTAAACGTATTTTACACTGTTTCTTTTTTTTAATTCAGCAAAAGTAAATTATACAATATTTGAATTTTCATCTAAAAAACACATTTTAATCAATATATTCTTATTGTAATAGTTATATAACACTTCAACATAACTATTAAAAATACTCATAATAATGAAAAAGAAAGAATTAGACACCATTTCAACATAACTATTAAAAAAATTAATAATAATGAAAAAGAAAGAATTAGAAAATAATGAAAGCATTTGTAAAAGATCTCAATTTATTGAACCTTCCCAAAAGTCAAATAGTTTGTTTAAATAGAATCAATTCAATAATTTATAATTCTCTTCTAATGAAATTACGGAAAAGGGCGAATCCTATCAAATTATACACACTTCTGTCTACGGTAGATGCAGCCAATGGGTTCAGCGTCAGATGACAATCCTGAAAATTTTTCATTTACTGCAAACAAATACATAGATATGATTCAAATTTCTTCTTGGACAGAAGGTACTTTCATAGTACTAATACTCTTTTATACGAACATTAAGTTAACAACTTCTAATAAAATATTCCCATTACGAAAAATTATTTGACGTTGAATCAGAGTTTGATATACAGATATGTTACAATTTTTGAAATTGTTAAAAATGTTGAATTGATACAACATTTTCACAAAAAAAAAACAAACAATTCTCAATAAAAATCTCATTAAGTTTTCGAAAAAATCATAATTTAAATACCTTTCCAAGGTGGAGTTTAATTGCACGACCTAATAAGTGGTAGGACATTGACATGACCAACACACAAAGAAGCCCGATAGAACGATTAATTTCTGAGACGCGTCTGAGGTCAAAAAAAATTCCGCCGGTTAATTCTTTTTGTTGGCACCATCAGATTATTTTTACTGGTGCCACCATATTAGCTCACAGAGGACTTCACTAGTTGTTAGTTCAATTCTCCCACACCTAAAATTAAACGAAAAAAATATAAAACTTACTTACCATTATTTGCTTCCATTTTTCAATTTTGATTAAAATTTCGATGACAATTCCAAACACAATTGCAATCACAATTGCAATCACAATTCCAATTAAAATAATTAAAACTCCAATTAGTATAACTTTAATTTAATTTATTTTTTTTATAAATAATATTTTTTTTATAATAATTGTATTTTTTTTTTTAAGCTTGACAGCTTTGGTAAACATAAAATTCAAATTTAAAATAACTTAAGTGGAAAAAACACGACGCCGACAATGTTTTGACGTTAATTATTTATTAGTTGCACGTGCTATTTATTTTACTTTTTCAAAGCAGAAACGTAGATATGTTCGACGAAATTCAACTGCGAAAAAACAATGTCAAATATTAAAAATTAAACTTGATTGTTTTGGGTGAACTCTTAACATCGTCCATTTGAATAAAATATATACTGAAGGAAAAATAAAAATTTAATATAATTTTCTCCATATTAATTCAATTTTATGCCTAGATCAGGATAAAAAACTATAAACGTTCACAGGATTAAACCAATTTTTCTTTGCCAAAATTTATAAAAATTGAAAAAATAAAAATTTATTTTATTTACGAATTTTCGATTTATTATTAATAACAATTAGTTTTTTTCTGAATTATAATTTTTAAGCACAAACATACACAAATAGAAATTTTGTTGTTAATAATTTAATTTGGCCCAATAAGCTGTGTTTTTAATAACATGATAATTTACATTTAATTTTCTGTTTTTTAATATTTATAAATTCAATAGACACTATCGGCGCGCCGTAACGTTAGTCAACTATGGTCGATAACAACTATAGCACAATGTGCAAAACAATTCAAAGAAAATACGCGGCGTAGTATTTTTTTTTGGATGGCTGAATAAAAGTTAAATATACTTGTGACAAGTAAAAACTGGTGATTAAAAGTCAAATATACTTATAACAAGTAAAAACTGTTCAAGATTATGCCAAACACTAAATTCTCCTTTATGTTTTTTGTTGAACAGTTTTTACTTGTTATAAGTATTTTTGACTTTTAATCACCAGTTTTTACTTGTCACAAGTATATTTAACTTTTATTCAGCCATCCTGTAAAAATACTTTGCCGCGGCAAACAATTCAAAGACAATGCGCGGCAAACTATTTTTTACAGGATGGCTGAATAAAAGTTAAATATACTTGTGACAAGTAAAAACTGGTGATTAAAAGTCAAAAATACTTATAACAAGTAAAAACTGTTCAACAAAAAACATAAAGAAGCTGAATTTAGTGTTTGGCATAATATTAAATATGAAAAAAAAAAAACACACAGGTAAATGATATGACGTCACATCGAACTTAATATAAGCTTACATTTGTTGTACCAAGTACTAAATATTTGACGTAATTTCATATTTCCCAAACAGCAAAACCATACAATTTTTTTACTTTCTTAGACATTATGCATTGGTTGATTTATGTTCAATAAATGTGTTACGTACCTAACTTATTATTTTTATTATTATTATTAATTATTTATTATTATTTGTACTTTTAAAGCACTTTTCAAATAAATTAGGCATTGAAAATTATTTTTAAAAAATAAAAAATTTAAAAGAAGGAGTTTTAGCTTATATTATTATTTTTTTTAGCGTATAAATTTTTATGCAGGCTTGGTTAACTTATGTTTAATATAATATTTACTCGCTGGAGATTAATAGGCCCACCGGGTAGGGTGGTACAATGAGCCATATGCCTAGGTACAGTGGGGTCTAAGGACAACATACAACTCAACCTAATCTAGCTACCTAAAATAAGCAACAACGTAGCTTTTAGTAAGCGATTTTATTATGATTTTAAATTTAGCAATGTAATTTTTTAAAAAAATTAAAATAAAGTTTGTCTCAACAATGTTTAGGCCTGTTGTTTGGTTTCATAAAAATTAAAGAGAATTTCTAAATGTTTTACTTGTAAATTAATAATGTTTATAAATATTCGAAGCAATCACAATACCTATATATGAATTGGATTGATATGTACATAATTACACACTCGGGAAACGAAATTAAATTGGATTAAAATAATTAAAAAAATATATAAATTTTTAAAAATACTTATAATTCTATTTAATTTCTTGAAAGAAATTTTTTTTTAAATAATACTTCCACATCCTGTAGATTAGGTAAAAGCAACGCTTAACACACACATTATTTATTTGTGAAAAAAACAATCTACTTGGGAAAGGTATATATTGTTCATGAAAAGCATTTTTTATTTAAAGGAACTTAAAACTATTTATGTCAAGTGTATTATTTTGTATAATCCTTATTAACTTTTTATAGTTTACCATATATCAAAATTTGGTCAATAATTTTTTCTTATCATCAAAAAGAAAAAGAAAAAGTAAAAAAATTAAAGTAGTCCTGTAAATTTGTAATTCTTAACGTTTCTAAAAAGATAATATTATTTAATTGCCATTAATAGCGTGCTTGAATTGATATTTGTTTTTAAATTAAGGAACGATGTTGCTTAGATAAATAATTAATTTCTAATTAACGCCAACGTTATTTTGTAAACATTTTCAAGGCTAAATTATTTTTCCCACCTTTCTAACTTCAAAAACAAAAATTAAACTTAAATTATTAAAAAATTTCCAAAATCATTATTTTAAAATTTTGTAAAAATGAAGGTTAAATTTTTGTTTTTGATGTTAGAAATAAGTTTGAAATACCAATGTAAAAACTGAGCTAGATATAATTTAGCCTTGAAAAAGTTTATAAAATTAATCGCAACGCTGCCGTTAATTAGAAATTAACGATTAATTTTAATTTGTCCTAAAGTATATACATAATCTACGAACTTAAGATCACAACGAAAATATTTAAAAAATTTGACATTACACAAAATAAAAAAAATTAAAAAAAAATTTTAAATTTTCAATAAACTTATTAAAAGTTGATATAAAAAACCTGAAACAAATATTATAAAAGTTAAATATATGTACATGTACATGTACATACTAGATTGTAATAAAATATTCTTCTTAATATTTTATTTTACATACTCTGGTTACGTATACCCAGTTTTTAACTTCAAGAAAAATATTTCTTGTTCCAAGAATGAAAGTTTAGTTCCTACAATGAGCTTTTATTTACCGGAACAGTTCTACTAGTTCGTTTTGATAAATAAATTTTATCATCATCATAATATAAAATCATTCTTGTTATTAATTTGCAATGTTACTTCCATGAATAAAAGTTTCTTTTTGAGCAATAGTAATTTAATTTCACTGCACAGAAATAAAAAATATTTAGGAGAAAATCAAAAAACTTTCAAGAACTCAATGCGTATTTACTTCCATGAATAAACATTTATTTCTGTGCAATAGTAATATCATTATACTGGTCAGAATTGAAAAATGTTTAGAAGAACAACAAATAACTTTCAATAAGTTCATATATATTTACTTCCTCGAATAAAAAAGTATTTGTGTGCAATAGTAATATAATTTTACTCTCCAGAAATAAAGTAAAATTAGATGAACAACAAAGAAGTTTCAAGAAGTCCATGTACAGTGACTTCCACGAATAAAAAATTTATTTGTGTGCAATAATAATTTTATTTTAATGTTTAGAAATAAAATATACTTGGTAGAATAACAAAATAGTTAAAAGAACAAGAAGCAACTTTGAACAAGTCCATGCAAATACTCGTTATAATTTAACATTGACTTGTCATTAGCATTGATTTTCGAAAATTTCGAAATATACAGTTCTGTAGCATATTATTCTTGTAACAACTTCAACGTTTTTCTTGATTTGTTGTCAAAAGAATATAATGTTAGAAAAAAGTATTTTGATATTGAAGTAAAAAAATAATTATTTGGGACAAATTAAATTTGAAAACCATTTTTTTCAGTGTATAGTGCAGTGCGTATTTTCATTTTTAATGAAAAACAGGCTAAAAACAATATTAGTAAATTAAAATTAAGTATCTTTAATTTTTTTTTTAATTTCAATTAAAGCTATGCGAAAATTGTTGTATCAAACAGATGCAAATCAAATGATTTAAGTGACATTATAATATACAGTGAAACCTGCCTAAGACGGAACCGCAACGGACCGGAAAATAGTTCCGTCTTAGACAGTTTTCCGTCTTACACGGGTTGATTTGAAAGGAAAATTCAAAAATCAAAAAAAAAAAAAGTTCCGTTTTATACAGGTTTCCGTCTTATACAGTTTCCGTCTTAGGCAGGTTTCACTGTACTAATATTACTGATGATAAGGAATGTAATGTTATAATGGGTTTTTAACATTTGTCCAACATGAATTGTAGGATTTATGGTTATACGTTAGTATGCACTAAAGTTTCTCGTGAAGACAAATATTATTTACATACATTGCTTATAATCACATAATCCTTACAAATGATAATACTTTTTCAAATTTATATGTGTAAAATCTGCTATAATTGGGATAAAAAATTTATCATTTATACGCAATATAAATTTTTTCCGAACACCTTTATTTTAGAATAGTAGAGTAGCAAAAAAAAAGAATTATCATTGTAAAAGTTGTAAATAAATAAAATGCATTCATTCAATCGGGATACTCATAAAATGAGAAGAACAAAAAAGGATTCATTATTTTTACTTTTATTTTTCAAGTCAAGTTATACTTCTTCAAATATTATAATATACATATATAAATAGAAGCAATTTAAGTATATAACAAAAAGGAAAGCAAAAACCCTATTATTTTTATGTACATAAAAATAAAATAAATCTAAAAATAAATCAGTTAAAAAGGAAAATATATTTATTTATATACATACTTGTAAATATACAGACAATTTTAGATTCGCGGGCCAATACGTGTACTGTAAAAACTGATTGGTTTCGTGAAGTAAACAAAATTTTCGTCGTTCCTTAGGGCGCAAATTTAAATAGACTCCTATCTGCATTTCGGTCGTTATAATGTCGAATTTAAAAATGTCAAATTCGTAAAATCAAAAAAAAAATACAAAAAGTTATCATTTTCCGCCATTGCATTTCGACGCGCTAGTTTAATTAAGTTTTGCGAAAAGGACAGATTTTCATTGCGTCAGTTCATTATCAATAAAATCTTTTTCAATTAGGATTCGATTTTATAGCATTTATAGTTTGGTTAAACTCGACGTGACGGACGCGACGCAAATGACGTAAGAAATATTAAATGTATGAAAATATATGGACGCGAACAGTCTCGACGTTAACGACGTTAATGACGCTAACGTAAAATTATATGGTCATTAACGTCATTAACGTTTGCGTCGATTTTGTCCAGGCGGCTAGTATCACACAATATTTTTGAACCAAAAAATATATAAATATACATATACATATTACGCTATATATTTATGTTCTTGTTATATTCTTATTATATTGTTTTTATTCCCCTGAGGACATATAGCGTATTTTTTATGCTGATTTTATTACTTATCCCAAGTTTGAAAATAAAACTTATGTAGTTTTCTTTTATTGAACAAGATATGTATAATGTTTGTAAATGTACATAATAATCAAATAAAAATAAATAAAAATTAAATTTGTATAAAGAACAAAATAAGAGATATTTTTTTTTATAGATGGAAAATTAATCAGAATTAGGTACTATGAATGATGAATATGGGAAAAATAAAAAAAAATTTTTTGAAAATAAAAATTGCATTATAAAGTTATATAAGAGGTTTTTTTTTATTAAATTGTCATAAAGTTATTGTCCGTTAATTCGTTCATTACTATACATACCTAAATTTTATTATTATGATATGCATATGCATGCAGCGTTCAATATAAAGACGGGCCAGACAAATATATAGGAATAAATAATAAAAAAATATATAAATTATTAATGAAATTAAATGGAATTATGTTAGCTTTAATATGATATAATAAATTTCATGTTTACTGTAAGATGGTGCTTTATAATTAAGTAATTATTGTACATATTTTTTTTTTCTCCAAAATATTTAATTTATTTTATATTCAGGGGGACTTTTAATTAGATTTGTCACAATTCATTATTAAATGTTGAAACGTTTAACTTTGAGAAAAAAAAATAATGGATTGCTTTTTTAATTAATTCTATACTTATGAAAAATTCGAAATTAATGTATAAAATAATAATTTTCAACGCCCAAAATATTTTCAACATTACCCATAATAATTAAATTTTGAGTTTTGGAATAGAAGAAAAAATATAAAAATAACATGATTGCACATCTTTGTATCTACGTGAGTTTTATTATTGTGTTTACTATCTTAATATTTTCCAATATTTCTTTCCTTAAAAACTTACTCAGACTATTACGAACAATTAATAGTAGATTACAATACATGTTATGAAAATTTGTTATTCTTGCGAGTTGTGTATACACACAAACACATAGACACGAGTCATGTTTATATCACGAGACCGAAGGTTGAGTGATATAATATTGACGAGTGTCTATGTGTTTGTGTGTATACACAACGAGCTGTATAACAAATTTGATTAACATGTATTGTATACTGCTTTAATGTGCATGGGAGAGGTAGTTGCAAAGAGAGAATATAGAGATAATTTATAATAAAAAATAAAGATAAAAGAAATGGAGGGAAATATTCCACGTTAATCATTCTTTAGTTTCCCTTTCTTTTACAGATAAAAGAAGATTTGGGAAATATTTCACGTTAATTCTTCTTTAATTTCTCTTTCTTTTACAGATAAAAGAGGATTTGGGAAATATTCCACGTTAATTCTTCTTTAATTTCTCTTTCTTTTACAGATAAAAGAGGATTTGGGAAATATTCCACGTTCATTTTATTTATTTTATTTCTTTCTTTTAGAGATAAAAGGAAAAAAGAGAAATATTGTGAGTGTGAGTGATATTATTTTTGTTTATAGTATTACGCAGTTCAAAAACGAAGAATGTAAATACAATATAGAGCAATGTAAATACAATTTACATCACAGGGAAATGTAAATACAATTTACATTCCTCTATAATTGCATGTGTATTGATGCATGTAATGGACCATTTACCGAGCTAAATTTGCGAATGTAAATACAACTTACCGAAGCCATGCGCATTAAAAAATATTAACCAAATCGATCCAGCCGTTCTCATGTTATGTATGTGATTACCAACGAACAGCGTTTCATTTTTATCTAAATAGAACTTAGGTTTTAGTATAGAATAAAAATGGGCTGTATATTATTACATTTATTAGCGTGGAAACACATTTCAAAGCGATAAAAAAAATTTAAGTATTTATTGTGAATGCTTTGGTACCAGTTTTGTATCTTGTTACATAAAAGAATCCATGAATATAAATTTATTTAAACATGCAAACATAGTAAAAATTAGCGTACCACCAACCCACTTGGTTTATTGCAATGCAATAATCTATTTTTTGGAAATTGTAAAAATTAATATTTTTATTCAATGAATCGTACATAAAGTTATCTAAGAATAACAATTTAGATAGAGAAACGCCTACCAGAGAAATTATACACAATTATGTATATAAAAAATTAATTAAAATGCATCATATATATTGCGCTACGTATTATAAGTATAATTAAAAAATTGAAAGAAAAAGATAAATTTACATAAACTGTATGTAAAAAATATGAATTATGTTGTATGTTTATTTTTATTTATGCAAAAGATAATCTCTGATAATCATATTTTCTTTTAGAAAATAACTTTAACAAAATCAAGTTATTTAAAAGTAACGACTTAAATTGGTTTAATTAAATTTGATTCTAAATTTAGGTAGTGGCTGTGAGATTTTAAAAATTTATGCTTTTGTTAATAAAAGATTAAGTATCTTTATGTAAGTTATTGAATCGCTTTTGAATGGGAATTTTTTTGCTGGAATATGCTTTTAAGATAATATTGTGAAGAGGAAATTAATTTTCAACTAACGCTAAAAGGTCGATTATTTATAATTAATGCCAAAAAATTGTCTGACTAAATACATTGAAGAAGGCTTCATAGCTAACTTCTGGGAGCCCTTTGAATGAGTGAAGAATATTTTATTGTGCATTCAACTCAAAAGTACAGTTGAAAAAATTTACACAAAAACTGAATTTGATACCAAATTAAAGAAAGTTTAAAACTACACAAAGAAAACTAATCGCAGTTGAATAAAGGATTTTAATTTTTTTCTTATGTCACATGAAACATTAAACTATCATTTATTTGTTAGTTCAATTTGCAATATATTGGTATTGCCAATTCCAACAAGGTTTGGTACACAAGATATTTTTAAAGAAGATATTTTATTGATTGTATCAGTTTATAATTTTTATTATTCAATTTTATGCTTTTATACTTTATATAGAAAAAAAAATATATTAACAGCAAATTTTATTACAATTTTGGTATTATTATTTATTTACCTCATATGAACCGGATGTATCTAATATATCTAATATTAAATTAACACCTGATATAGAAAAATTTCCTTGATGCATTTCCTCAACTGTTCGTTTATATTTTGATGAAAATCTATTATACAAAAACTGTGTTATTATTGAAGTCTTTCCAACTTTTGCTGAGCCCATGACAACTATTTTATGTCGTACATTAGATGGATTCATACTATCATCAACAGCATCATGTCTGTTAACCCTAAAAATATTATAATTTAAAAATATTTTTATTTTGATTTAATGTATGTGGGTCATATTAGAAGTTAAATTAAAGTGGATATTTTATATTTACTACACTTGTATACATATTATCAATTACTAATACATTAAACCGATGATTAAAACAAAATTATTCCAACAAGTTCGAATTACAATTAAATATAATTATTAACTACATCATATATACATATTTATCATTTACTACATTAAAGCAGTACTTAAATTTTATATAATAAAATTAACACAGTTTTGTAGGAAATAATTGTACATTTTATTATTAAGGAAATCAATGTAAATATTATAAAAATTGATATTAAAATATGTATTAATTCAAAAAAAATTAAAAAAATTTTGTATAAATTCAGCTGCTGTGAACACAACATCAGCAGGCTATAACAGCAAGTTTCGGTCTTTTATCTTATAATTAAAAATATGGGCTCTTTAAAATTATATTCAAAAAAAATTTCAATTACAGAAATCATTGAAACTAATAAAGAAATTTTATCCGAACGTCCAATATTAATTTGCAATTTAAGTGAAATAATCAATAAATTGGAGCTATGGAGTGAATATTTGCCAAAAATTAAACCATTTTATCCTGTCAAATGTAATAACGAATTGAATGTATTAAAAATTTTTCAATATTTTCAATGTGGTTTTGATTGTGCATCAAAATCAGAAATGTCAAAAATATTATCATTAGGAGCAACAGCTGATGAAATTGTGTATGCAAATCCATGTAAATCAAAAGATCATTTAATATTTGCACGAAAAAATAATATTCATACTATGACATTTGATAATTCTGAGGAATTATTTAAAATTAAAAAATATTATCCAAATGCCAAATTATTGCTACGATTTCGTTCAGATGCAACTGAATCAAATTTTGTTTTAGGCGAAAAATATGGATGTGATCCCGATACAGAAGGTCCAGAATTATTAAAATTATGTAAAAAATTGAATTTAAATGTTGTTGGATTGGCTTTTCATGTTGGCTCCGGATGTCGTGAATTTAACGTTTACGAACGTTCAATTAAAATCGCCTCAATTTTATTTGAAATTGGTAAAGAAATTGGTTTATTGAATATGAAAATTCTAGATATTGGTGGTGGTTTCCCGGGTAATTCTGTTGAAAAATTTAAAAAAATTGCCAACATTGTTAATAAATCATTAAAATTATATTTTCCCAACAACGATGTTAATAATAATGAATTACAAGTTATTGCTGAGCCAGGCTCATATTTTGTTCTAACATCACAAATGCTAATAACCGATATAATATCGAAACGTGAATTTAAGGATAAAAAAGGAAATGTAAATAAAATTTTCTATTATATAAATGATGGAGTATTTGGATCACTAAGTGTTGCATTATGGGCGCATGAAAACTTTACTTTAGAATTTTATGAAAATAATAATTATGGTATTGTGGAAAAATTTGACGAAGAAAATTGTATCACAAAATACAAAAGCATTATCTGGGGTCCAACATTAGATTCAACAGATAAAATAGAAACACGTGAGATGCCAAATCTAAAAATGGATTCAAAAATTGTATTTTATAATGTTGGAAGTTATGCCCAAACATTGGCAAGTGGTTTCAATGAATTTTCATTGCCATTACTGCAATTTTATTTGGACA